>VUQH01049878.1:23402-48863 GCA_015106775.1 Etroplus canarensis | reverse complement strand
TGTGTTATACATCTAACATGTTTTATTATGAAATTATGCCATAATAGCAATGTCCTCAAAATTTTATATACACAATATACAATATATATGTGTGTGTGTGTGTGTCAAATCAAGCAGTGGCCCATTTAGACTCCCTCTGACTCTCTTTCGACTAGGTACAACCTTAAAGGAAATTTTGTCAGGGGGTGTATGATATTCAACTGATGATGTCCAACTGAACTGGAATAAGCAAAAAGACAGGATTTTGGCTGCATCCTTCACTACAATAACGCAACACAGGAAACTATTAATTACAATATTCTGTAAAACATCCAGACATCTAACGTCCCTGCTTTCCACTGAATATTTACCTGGTAAAGAAATCACTGTGCCTATAATTTACATCAAAGCATGGAGTGCTCATATAAAAGGTACAATATAAGAAAAGGAACAGCATCAAAAGGTAGCAGTATGCATGCATGCATACCCACTACTTGAATGCATGTCATTGATTTTCTGTTGATTGAGCTCAGCTGCAGATGGTGTGAGTTGTATGCAATCCTCAAAGAGTAATGCCAAGGGCTGTATTCAGTATACTCTTGCTATATGGATTCTCTGTGGAGTTGGGCTTTATCCCTGCTGCTTTAAATTGTGTCCATATGCTGGAGTACTTTTTAAAAGAGCTGGCTCTAAAACAAGGTAATTATTATTTTCTGTCACAGTTAACCTTTGTTAGTAGCTCTGTTAAAAGACTACAATTATTTCAGCTTAATTACTGAAGTCCCAGAAAGTGTTCATGTCGTCTTCTTGGCTCTTACAGTCTGACAGAGTCCTTGGAAACAAATGGTAGACGGGGAAATTCTTTGCTTGCAGTAGCAGATAATCACAACACATTTTAAAGAGTTCAAAATGAAAGAAGGAATTTCTGAGGAATAGACATTTGGTGAAGTGAGTCCACATTGCTAGATAAAAAAGAAACCTTTTGTAACCATGCAAAGTAAAATAAAATAAAATAAAATATTGATATATGATTTAATAGATAATAGCATAAAAAGAACAGCTACTATAATTTTAAATATTTATGGCTTAATTACAGGTGAGGTTTGTAGATTCTGTATATGCTGCCTTGGTACTGAATGGTGTATTCCCTAATATCATTAATGTCTTAACTAATAACAGAGAATTCCTAAGATTTATCCATTTGTACTGTACATGTATCTGTTGTGTCCCCTGTAGGGTAGCGGCTTGTGCATTAGTCTTAGAAGCGAAAGGTCCCTGGTTTGATTCCAGGTGAGGATACAAGCCTCTCTCACCATGGAGGGTTGTGTCAAGAAGGGCATCTGGTGTAAAACCTCTTCTAAATTACCAGTGCGGGTCAATCTCCTGTGAAGAACACAAGGGAGCAGCCAAAAGGTACTTTTTTTTTTTTTACTGTATATATGTACAGGGATGCTGAGAACCATTCTGAATTGTTTAATTGAATGGAATTGTGTACTTACAAGCTCATTTTCCTTTATCAGCGCTGACATGTTTATCAGACACTTTTACATTGTTACACAGTGATGTCATACTTATGGCAGTGGAGCTTTTGCTCAAGTGAGCAATTCTTTTGACTACTCTGTTTATACACTATGCTCAGAAAAACAAATCAGTTTCATTGAAAATTTATGTATCCTTTTTTTCCACAATTTTTACAATGCAGTAATAAGGCATTTAATGAAATATAACTATAAGCAGACTGAATAATAGAATTAATATTAAAATAATTTTATTAGCATCCATTTATATATTTGGACTTGCAACTTAATATCTCAATCCCATTTATAAATAGCATTGAAACTGATCCTTGTGCACTGTTGCTGCTATAGTTAAAGCTACAATGCATAAGATTTTAATTTGATCAAATACTGACTGTGAAATTACAGCACAAGGCATTAAATATTTTTGTATTCAGGTAGTTTTTTCATTGTTTGCATGCCCAAAATTTTGCATCACAAAATTCAGTCATAAAGTCAGCATTAATATTGTTGCCTTCTTTATTCTTCTTTGAAGGAATTAATGTTTATGTTTGTGCTGTATCATGATACTTGGAGTACAAAATGACACTTCCTGCTAAATAAAGCTCTGAATCTTTTGGATTAAGACATTTAAAATATGTACATACATTGGAGATGGATGGATGGATGGATTTAAAAACAAGAGCAGAAGCAGAAAAGTGTGCACAAAGCAGACATACGTAAGTGAAAAATGATGAGACAGTGTTTATTTTGGTTGGCAGTGTTCACACAAACATCGCGTTAGTCACACTAACATGATTTAGTTCTGCATGAGATTTCTGACCCTTCCATCACTACACACATGCTTCAGGTTAGGAGTGAGAGAGTGACTGCTGGTTTACACTGACTTGAGTGCACGAAAACCACAGGGCAGCTGTACTAACACACTGGTTTATTATCCTGTACTGCAGTGAATCTGCTTTGCTCATACACTATCACAGCAAGACATCTCATTATTTACATCAAGTCAAATGACTGTCACTGACATATACTGATGAACTGACAAAGTATAAAGATGCCATGTATGCCTGAGAAAGTATCAGAGTGTTTGTGAGGCAAAGATTGTTACAATGGATTCTTTCTGTCAGTTGGCATGCAGAAGAACATTCACTCTGACTTATAAGTTGCATGTAAAATTATTTCTGAAAAAAGATATTTTACAATTATGTATTTTATATTTCATGTAAATGCAATGAGTAACACTTAACCTATGGCTAAATAACAAAATCACAGACAATACATTGTAAGTGCATATTGGGAGGGTCTAAAATATTTTGTTTACATAACTGTGTTCACAAAGACAACAGTGCATGAGTATCTGTATTTGTAATGGTCAAAAAAGTTCAGCGTGAAAGTTGATAGATTATCAACTCCAGTGCAAATGCTCTCTTTCTGGCTAAAGGTAGCAGATTTTTATCAGGCACTCACTTTACATATATTGTGCCAACATTGCAGGTAGTTTAGATATGTTAACCAGGGTGACCAGATCCCAACGAACTAAACATGGGGCAAACACTATTTGTGTGGGGCAATGTGGGATATGTTAACAATTCTGGGAGATAGTCTGATTTTCATATTTAACTTAAAAATAAGATTACAATGAACCATACTGTTTACCAGATTAGCATTTTACATGTAAAGGCCAAATGCATATATGTGAATGCAACTTTTTCCTCTGTTTCAGCAAGTAAACACAATAAGGATAAAAGGAAGCATGTTCTTATTTCAGATAAGAGTTCTTACATGATCCTGTATTCTTTTATTTCAGCTGCTGTTGTGCCTGGTGAACATCTTTTGGTTTCAGTAGGGATGTATCATAGATTGCCATACCTTTTTAGATCCAGATTTGAACATTTTAGCAGTTTTTAGCCAATTGTGACACACTTACTGTGCTTCACTTCATTCCAAAATCCAAACCTAACCTGAGCAAAACAGACAACTTATACTGCTGATTTATTTTCTAGTTTCCATCACATTCACCAAAATTCACAAAGCTTGGAACTTTCTGATGACTTTTAACTTAGCTTTAACTGCTGGACACGGCATTAGACAGACTAACCATTTGACTATAATAAAATGTCTTCTCTATTTTCTTCTTCTTCTTCCTGGTCAACATTTAAAACCAGACCTCATGACTTGAACCTCCAAATCCTGGGTAGCCTTGAAAATGGAAAGGCCAGGCTACAGTTTACAAAAACAAAACAACGAAAAACTGCAGTTGTGTAGCAACACTCAATAGACCAACAAAAGAAAAATCTACTTAAAAGAAAATGATGAAATTAAAAGAAAAAAAGACCCTGTCATAAGCCAAACCATATCATCTCTTCCACAACCCTGGGGAAGACTGCTGCCTTGTCAGTTGTCAAGACTGTGATCACTGACACCCTCCACAAGGAGGTAAGCCAAACTGAAGGTCACTGCTGGCTGTTCAGTGTACTTTATCCAGCATAATAATGGAAAGTTGACTGGAAAGGAAAAGTATGTTAGGAAAAGCAAAGAAGCAGCAAAGATGATTGTAGGTTTGAGAGAATTTTTTAAAAAAAACTCACTTCAAGAACTTGGGAGAACTTCACAAGCAGAGGACTGAGGCTGGTATCAGTGCATCATGACCCACTACATACAGGCGTCTTAAGGAAAGAGGCTACAACTGTCACATTTAGGGTGACCAGATGTCCCTGTTTATGTAGGACTGCACAGCATTTTTATCCTTTGTCCTACTGCACCGCATCTTTAGACAATATCTCACATTTTGATTGGCTCTGCAGGACATGCACTATTCTGAAGTCTGGCTTTTAAATGATGTTTAGCCTGTTTAATGCTAGGCCCATCAGGGAGTGTTACAACACACCAAAAAGTCCCAAGCAATGTGGATTTTGGTGAATATGATGGAAACTACTACAAAGAAAATGAAGCAACAATGCAGTGTAAGAAACACGGGTTTGCCTCTTTTACTAGAGTTATTTTTTTGATTTGGCATAAAAGAAAACACAGGGTGAGGTGACAGTATATGGGTGTCAAAACTGGCAAAAATTTTTGAAACCCGTAGATTGTTAATAAACAAAACAGAAGCTGAAATAAGAGTGAAATAAAAGCAAATACAGGAATACACAAAGACCATCACATGAAACTATATAACAAACTTAAGCGTCCCTTTATCCTTACTCTACTTACTTACCAGGAGAGTTGGAAACATTGCATTCAAATATAACATTTGCCTTTTATATTATAAATCTTAAACTACTTCCCAGCTTTACTAATACAGTATGTCACACATTGTCCCACACACACTGTTTGTGCCCCATACTTAATTTGTTGGTGCATGGTCACCCTAGTCACATTCCTAATATCAAACCACTCTTGAACCAGCAACAACGACAGAAGCATCTTACCTGAGCTAAGGAGAAAAAGAACTGGGCTGTTGCTCAGTGTTTCAAAGTCCTCTTTTCAGTTGAAAGTAAATTTTTAATTTCATTCAATTTTGCATGGTCAGCAAGCTGAATGTGTTACTGTGCTTGATTGGACATCCATCTCACCCGACCTGAACCATACAGAGAATCCATAAGGTATTGTGTCATGGTTTGTGTGAGAGAGAGTGCAGGCAGGACCCAAATATGCAGACTCCGAGGCAGACGGGTGAACTAAAAAGGCTTTATTCAGCCACTCACCAAACCGGGTTACACAGTCCATGAAAATATAATCCAAACACAAGAAGCAGCAAAGCAAAACTCTCACACAGGCATGGGAATCAAAATAACAAGGAGGACGCGACACAGGACTAAAGACACACAGAGTATAAATACACAAAGACTGACGAGCAAACGAGGGACAGTAGGGAGAGGAACACAGGAACCAACAATCAAGGGTAGGAAGTAAAATTCAATACAAGGCACAAGACAAAACAGGTTTCAAAATAAAACAGGAACAGAAAACAAGGTAGAACATGACACGACAGTAACTTGACAGTAGACAAAACCAAGGCAGGGAAAATACAAGAAACTGAAAAGCAACCAAAAAGGGGCACAGCGAGGGCAAAACCAACAGAGAAGCAAAACAGGAAAACAACAAGGCATGGCTGAAAGGAAAATAGAAACAGAAGAAGCAAATGCATGAGAAACTAAGGATGCAAAAGGACTCAGGGCTCAAAAAACAATAAAAAAAAAAACACAGACCATGACATATTGTCAAGATGAAGATGAGAAATAACCGGACAAAAAAATACAGATGAGCTGAAGACCACTATCAAAGCAACCTGAGCCTCAGTAACACCTCAGCAGTGCTACAAGCTAACCTCCTCAATGTCACACCACAATCATGCAGAAATTTGTTGTAAACAAGTACCAACCAATTATTGAATGTATAAATAAAAATTTTCCTTTGTTTTCAATGATCGAAGATACTGGTTTTCTGATTTTCATGAGCTGAAATCCATTATCATCAAACATAAAACAAAAAAGATTGGAAATTTTCCACTTCATGTGTAATGAATATGGAATATATGAAAATGCTTCTTTTTAAATTACATTATATTAAAAACTTTTTCAATGTTTTAAAGTTTTTTTGAGATGCACCAGTATACCCTTGGTTGGTTAAAAAAGTCTTCTAGTCCCAGTCCAGCTGACCTGCATTTTACTTGCTGACAAGCAGACTAAAGGCAAGGAAACTGCATAATAAATATGAGCTAAAAGTATCTGTAGTGAAAGCATCAGAAGGCACTAACAAGCTGATGTCTGTGGGTCAAAGGCTTCAGGTGCTTACTAACTGCAAAGGACTTTAGAAAGAATATTTAATGTGTCTATTGTGTTTGACTTTGTGTATATCTGTTCAAGTACTTGTATAGTGTAATGTGTAATTGTCCAAATAATTATATATTTCTGGGTTTTGCAGAAATCTGTTTTCTCACCAGGTTCCTGAGAAAGACCAGTCTGTAATGGATAAAATAAAGTATAATTTTGCTCAAGGAAATCTCCTCAAAATCTCATATGAGTTCAACAATGAAGTCCAGATGTCTTGGTTGTGGAAATAGTATAACCTTGTCTGACCTGTGGCCAAAGTTCAGTTCTTGTTCAAAAGCATTTAAACTTGCATTTAATCAGAGTTTATTAACATTAATCTCTTGGCCATGTTTTGTAAAAAGCAAAAGCTCAATAAATATTGACAGGGAGGAAGACCCTTTGTGACAAACAGGTTTTTTTTTAAAAAAAAAGTATCCACTGCCCTAAAAGCTTGCCAGGTGACACGTTTTCATTCACTGTGAGTTGTTCTGTGTAGGCTTGTGTAGGTTTTACATATTCTATTATAAGTAAGCTCTTTTTTACAGCCTCCCATCACCATAAAAAAGCCTCCAGCATTTGGGTCTGGCACACGTATAGTTTGGTTTCCAGCCTGTGGAAACTTTGATCTACTCAATTTGAAAGATAAGCACAGTTAAATAAACAAATTTCATCTTATTAATTGCTTGTATGTTAGTCCCTGTTGACCAAAGGACGGTATAATCAAACATTTATTCACTCTCACATGCCAGATGATATTTTTTGCTGGACAACATGACATTAAAAACTAAGAATCCCTGTAAATCATTCAACAGAATCTTCACCCAACCAGTAGAGGTCACTTGTCCAGAAATAACAGATTTCAGTGAAGGTTTTATGTCCCCACATGGACATTTTTAAAAGTTACTTCATTAACTGGAAAGTCTTCTTTAGGAATTACCTTCAGTTGGTTAAACTCTATTACTTCAACAAATAGAATGCATTTCAAACACTGCAGGGAGCCTGCTTTTTCAAAATATCTTAAGTATTTAAGAAATTTGTAGATTTATTTAACCTCTAATCACCATCTTCCTTCTCACTAATTAAATTTTAAATATACATTTGGGTTGCAGGCCCTTAGATGCAACATAGGCATGACTGAATTTAGGAATGCAATATGTCACATTGTATCATCATTATATAATATTGACGTCTGTCAACGTCTTTAATTTTCATTATTAGTATTCACATGTCTATTCTACTGTTTAATCTGCATTATGCCACATATGAAAATAACTTTCCTCATGAAAGCAAATTATCATTAGTTATCATCAATTCACTATAATAAACACTGAACCCTACTGTGAGAGGAGCCAGGACCTAAAACAGAGACATTATTATTGAGAGATTATCCCAAGTATTCTTGAGTTCTAAATTTCTTTAAATAAAATATCTTTATATTTTCCTAAAAAGCTCATATTGTGGTTTCCTAAACATTCTTCATGAAAAGTTTAAACTCAGTTTAGGATTATAAATTATTGTTAAAATCTTACTAATTAGCAGTTGCGCTTTTAAACATGCACACCAGAGTAGAGTGCTAGTGCTTGGAGATACGCGCATATATGTATGTACTCCTAAGGGATTGGTTCAACATAAACAAAAGGTTAAGAACAACAATCTATAGTTCAAGGTATTAATTGTGATGTCTAATATCAATACTGCATTGTATATGAAACATTCAACCATAGCTTACACAGCCAATTGGTCGATACACTCAGAGCTGACCAGAAGCATAAATAGACCAAGTGGCTCCTAAGAGAATGTAACCTTTGCATTGAATATGTTGAACATAACCAGCCACATAAATTTATTAGAGGATTTCAGTTTGTTGTTTATGTTCTTTTCTGTGTTTCACAAACTTTATATGGGTGCTCCATGCATTTTTTCCACATATAAATTCACAGGCTCTGAAATACTTTCTTCTGTCCTTACAGGACTTTGTAAAGCTGTCTTGATTGCTATGCATCACTGCTTTAGGTCAACTGCTGGTTAAGCAAAAACAACATATTATTTTACACTTCAGAGAAAAAAGAAAGAAATCTGCCAACATGTCTGGTACACACAGGGCAATTCAAGGAAATGATAACTGACAATAGAACACCTGCAAATGTTTATCCGCAGTGTTTCTAAAATAAGCTGAAAGGAACAAACCTTTTTCACACTACATGTAATTTATTTTCTTATCAAGCAAAAAGCAAAAGGGGCCTACTTGTGGCTGAATAAATAATAAACATTGGTTTCAATAAAGCAGTTTTTTTTTAAAAGTCTGAGAGTCTAATTGAAGAAGTTCAACTTCATTCATAGACACAATAATAATTTGTTTATTTAACTAAGGTATGCCAAGCCACAAACACATGGAGAAATACATGGAGATTTGTACATGTAGATGTACAGAAAGGAAGTTTATTACGCAAAGGACATGATAAAGCAATACAAGGAAATACAACTGTTGTTTTAAAATGGATGGGAGTCTTTTAATAGAGCTTGAAACAGAAATTACTACATTCATTTTGACTGTTGCATAAGAGTAAATGGCATTTTGGGAGATATTAATGACATAAACCCATATTCTTTAATGTCTGACTGGATTTATTCACTTCCCTAGCGCACTGATTATGTTTTTACCTTCACCTGACTGACCTTGAGCCTAAAGTGCCAGATTACAGCACAGAATCACAATGCCATATTTAATAACGTTCAGCCAATCATTCACTGTTCCATTTCCTGATAGCATCCTTTTCCATATATGGCTGCTTTGGGAAAACAATTGATCTCTATGGTGTGTTTTTTTTTTTTGTTTGTTTGTTTTTGGAATCCGACCAGGGATCCTTTTAAATAATGTAAAACTAAAAGCATGAAGTCAGAACAGTGTAACAGAATTTAACTCTGCTTTAAGGCTAATGGGATAATTTGGCTCAAAGTACTTCACACAGTCAAAGCTTAAACTTAATGAATGAAAGGGAGAGGAAGAGTGAGTCCGAAAGAATTGTAATGTTCATAGTCAACCTGAGCAGTTTCCTTCGAAGGAAAATAAAACGAGGGGAGGGGGTTACTGACACTGGCAGCAAGCAGAGCTTCGGTAGACCAGACATTAAACTGGAGGCAGCGAGTGATGAGGACAGCAGTGCTCCAAAATCCTGCAGAAAATTGTGCAAAAGATCATTTTACAGGTAAGAGGCTTTTTGAGCAAATTCATTTCATATTGTTATCTGGTTTATAACATTCTTCACTTGGTTATTTCAAAGATTAACGTGCAATAACCTGAGTGTTGAATGAAAATGTGTTCTCTCTTTCCTTCTTCTTTTTCTTCTTCTTCCTCATCTCTCTGCAGACAACAGCGCTGAATCAGAATCTGAATCAGAATCCTTTACTATTCCCACGGGGGAGTTTGGGATTATACTGTAATTTAACCAGGAAGAAAAAAGAAAAAACTGGCTGAGGACCCACATTACTACAGCTGATAAAGGTCCTGAATCTGTTTGTGATGTGACTGGTGGATGCGCCAAAGTGGTGCTTTTACGCACGATGGAGAACCTTTTAAGCGAGCAGTGCATTCTGTCTCACAATGTTTCATGGACCAACTCAACTCGTGGAAATGAAAGCCATGTAGGAAACACCACAGTGAACCCTTTGAAACGAAATGAAGAAGTGGCTAAAGTGGAAGTTACCGTCCTGGTCCTGGTGCTACTTCTCGCACTGACAGGCAATCTGTGCGTCCTGTGGGCTATTCACACTACCAAGCACAGCCAGTCTCGGATGTATTACTTCATGAAGCACCTGAGCATAGCAGACCTTGTAGTAGCAATCTTTCAGGTCTTGCCTCAGCTCATTTGGGATATCACTTTTCGCTTCTATGGACCCGATTCGCTGTGCAGGTTGGTGAAGTACCTCCAGGTCGTGGGTATGTTTGCGTCTACCTACATGCTTGTCCTGATGTCTGTAGATAGGTGCTTGGCAATCTGCCAGCCACTTCGCTCTGTGCACAGGAGAAAAGATCGTTTCTGTGTGATCGCCTCTTGGATGCTTAGTCTGATATTCAGCACTCCTCAAGCTTACATATTTTCTCTTAAGGAGGTCGGCAGTGGTGTGTATGACTGCTGGGGGGACTTCGTGCAGCCTTGGGGGGCCAAAGCATACATTACCTGGATGAGCCTAAGCATTTATATCTTTCCGGTGGCAATTTTAAGCATCTGCTATGGTTTGATATGTTTTAAAATATGGCAGAATTTCAATTTAAAAACCAGAAGGGAGCACTTTCTGGGTCTCACTCCAAGGCCCTCCAAAGGCACTCATCCCCTTTCTCGTGTGAGCAGCGTGAGACTCATTTCGAAGGCCAAGATTCGCACAGTAAAAATGACATTTGTAGTGGTGCTTGCTTACATTGTGTGCTGGACTCCCTTTTTCTTTGTCCAGATGTGGTCTGCATGGGATCCTGCTGCACCAAGAGAAGGTAAAAACATATCCAGCTATCCTCTTTTCTTGTTACCAACGCAACTTTAAAAATACTCAGCAGTGTTTACACATTTTCTTGATTAATGGCAATATTTATTAGTTTATGACGAAATCACCTTCCTGCTATTGTGAGCAGTGACACAAAGACTTGAGCGTCATATTAGTTCAAGATTTATGGTGTTGATTTTTTTTCCAAAAAACACTTAATGGAAAAAATCAATCTGTAATTCTACAAGTGTCTCAAACACACAAAGGTCATTCTTCCACCTCCCAACATATTTTTTGGAATGCATGAGCAATCCACTGTTCTTTCAAGGCAACACAATGGTGTTTAAAATCAGACTTCCCCAGAGTCGACAGAGATGAATGGGAGTAACATTAACAGTGGTTATCAGTTTGAAGAAAGACCTCAGAGCCACTGGGGGAGTATATGAACCAGGACATCAAAGAGTCTCTGTCTCAATTCCCAGTGCTAGTTTGTCTAATATCCATTTAACTGAATCGTTTGTTTAGATACACCTCTCATATCTTGTCACTTTGCCATTAAAGAAGAGAGCCCCAGATTGTTTGAATTGATGTGTGAATTAAACTGCTTAGCTTTTTCTTGTCACAGCTTGTATTTAGTACTACAGGGCTTTTTGAGCAATGTTTTTATAATTTAAAAAAAAAGGTTTATTCAGCTGAAAATTTTAAAGATGTTTCTCAATAAATACATTTGACTTGGCTGAAAAAATCATTAGAAAGCAGAACCGATAACTAACTGCTGACTTCTTCAGTCTGCTCTTGATTACTTGGAAAGATGGTTATGTTACTGTATTTCACAGTAGTACTCCAATATTAAACTTTACTTAAGTAATTTGTAAAATCATATAATAATGAAGAATGAAAAGGACAATGAAACCAGTTTCAGCTTATCAAAATCTTGTATTTGCAAAAAGGGCTGAGACCATTACTCACAAAGGTCTGCCACCTCTCTGGCTCTCATGCAGCCAATGCAGAAACCCATTTGGGTGCAACACATATTCTTAAAGAACTGAAGTTCTTTATGCAGTAACTCTTATTTTACCAGTAGAAAGTTTTTGTAGAACCATTTCCATATGGCTGTTGTTCCCACTCGGTTAAATTTAAATTGTAATTACGAACTCTTATGAACTTTATCAACAATTGAAATGCAATTGCCTTAGGATTACTCAGATTTTATCAATCAATTGAAGGTTATGTAAAAATGCTTATAGAGAAAGGCATGCTTGCATAAGCAAATGATAAGCGGGAGTGACTGTTGAATGGTCTGCCTCTAGTCCCATTAACAGGGCACAACAAAAATACAGTGCTGTCAGCTACAATGTATCTCAATATAATTTTTGGAACTGGAGCAGTTTAATGAAAGGTGGAAAGTTAATTTAATTTAAATCAGCCACTGTGGTTCAAATTTATATCAAATTCTCTTAGATTTCAAGAAAAGCCTCTCTCCAGATCTATATGCAAAAGTAAAAATAACTTAGATTTCACTGACCATCTGCCTATGTTTTCTGATTCTCTGCAGTCTTTTTGAAATAAGATGTGAAAACCACGAAATTTGTTCCAAGGCCTGTATTAGGTCATATCATGACACTGTACAGCTTACAAAGGATTTGCTGATAGTGGAGAATGTGATTTTTTGCTCTCTGGCAATGTTTGTTTAACTTTTTATCCAAAAAATATCTTTGATATAGAGACTGTTCTTCAAATGAGTGACAGCAGTATCATCACAGCTCTGCTTTTGAAGTTGACATTACCTCCTTTCCATTTTTCCAACTTTATGCTCAAAAGAGGAGTAAATCATAATACAGAAAAGGAGTCTAGATAAATGTTTTTCTTTCATTTTTGACAGCATAAGAATGTGGTGAATGCACTGTAAGTCAAATTAAGCTGTACCAGTGTGAAACTAAATGCTGTCATTTACTGTTTTTTTTGTTTGTTTTTTAAGAGAGCTATGTTCCCAGTGCTTAAGACTCCTTGCACAAAATAACCTTACAGCACTGGGAATGCTGTTAAACACTTTTCATAATTTAAAGAGCCATTTGGTTGGCACTGAAGAGAGAAAACCTCTCATAATAAAGAAAAGTACTGTGGGGAGTCAGAGCACAAGGAAGAGAACAGGTCAGCACTTGAAGAGAGACGCCAACAAGTCCTAAATCTCTCTCACCCTATTAAGGATAAGGAGCGGGGGGGACTTGGAAGCCTTCCACTTTCCACTTTTCAAATTATGTGCTTATTCAATGTGCTCCAGGTCTCTAATAATTGGAATGTAATCAATAGAGTGAATGAGAAATTAAGGTATATTTTTCCACCAAGGACAGCTTATGCTAATCAAAGCTATTTCTCATATTTGTGTCAAACAACCTAAAGTTCTAGTTGTGTGGCATCCAGCAGCCTGTCATGTTTAATTTTTATGATCCTAAATGTTTTTGGGGTTGTCTGAATTGCATTAGCATGTCATCTTATCGGTAATTCTCAATGAATAATATGGACATACTGTAGGTGCATAAGACTGACTGGTTTATATACTTCAGTTAAAGAGTTAAAAGCTGACCAATGTTTTTACTGGGTTTTGATGCACCAGATATACTGATTTTAGTGGTTAACTGTACGTGTGTCTGGTTTTCAGCACTGGACCTCAAATTTAATTGAAATACAGATTAATTAACAAAACTAACTGTACATGTTGTCCTTACAGTTTTGACTTGTTTTGCAATAGCTGTTGAGCTATTTAAATAAAAATCTAAAGTATTGGTGCAATCAAATAGGCAGGAATTGCCATCCCAAGAGCCTTGAGCAGTTTGAACAGCTTGAGACTAAACAAATTTTTAAACTTGTGCCTTGTGTTATTACATCTTGGATGGAGAAATACTTGCTAATTTAGAGTCTTTTTAGAGATCAGTCTAAAAAAAAATCAACTTACTTGTTCCTTTTAACTGTTTAATCTGCTCATGGTAGCACGGTCCAGAGCTTATCCCATCTCTAATTTTATCGTTGTCCACAAAGCCAATGAAAAGCTGACAACTAGTTATGCTAAAGTCTGTCGTTTAACACACTGTTTGTACTTCTAATTTTAAATTTCCAGTGGTTCCTACAGATGATGGAACCACAAACAAAGCACTTTGGTGGGCTAGATTTGGTGCAATGTGAAATAAATATGTCTCTAGGACTGAACAGCAAATAATGATTACTGTACCTATGGTCATATTTATGAAGTAGCATGTTAGTCAGTATACTGCTGTATCACTCACATGATTTGAATACATTTTAGACAAGATCTAGCCAGCTTTGGCTATGCAGATATTTGTTAGTACAATCATTCCTTTGTTGGTCATGGCCTTTCCTGGGATTGACAGACAGAAAGAATGTATATGTATATGTACTCTTTAAAAGAAACCTCTCACATGTCTCTCGCTCTCTCTCTCTCTCTTTCTCTCTCCCTAGACATGGCCTTCATCATTGCCATGCTGCTGGCCAGTCTCAATAGCTGCTGTAACCCCTGGATCTATCTGTTCTTTGCCGGTCACCTGTTCCATGACCTGAAGCAGGGCTTCTTCTGCTGCTGTAGACAGTATTTGACAGAGTCCTCATGCAGCTGTGATCAGCAGTGCAGACACAAAAGGGGGTCCTCCACTTATGTTAGCAAGAACACCGGCAGCCAAAGGAGCCTCTCATATACATTCACTATGGTACACTGAAAAGACAGCTAAAAGGCATCAAGTAATCCACCAATTATGCAACTGCCATTTAACTACAACAGCATTATGCCTTCCATTATTACACATTTTTTTCCTCTAATATTTTGAACTGAGCTTAACAGACAATGTAAACTTCCTTTCCAGACAATATCCTGCACCCAGTGATAACAGAAAACAGAACAAAATGCCACTGTGTCCAAAATGTGAACAAATTGTGATGTAAAATCAACAACAGTCTCAACTGCTTTCTTTTTTGACTTTCTTTGCAACAGAGTCCTACAAAAATCTGCAAAGATTTATTCTCAATCATTGTGCCTAAACAATATCTGTACACTCAGATCCTTCAGCCTTCAGCCAGCAGTTAAGTAGCTGTTAGGACTTTTAAAGATAAGTAATTATTATATGAAACAATTAGTTATATTAATATAAAAGACTGTAAAGGAGCACTAATAAAGTAATTGCAATGTAATGATTGTTTACTGCTTTACCTAGTGTACAAACATTTTACCCTATTATGTGACATTATGCATGACATATAATAGTGAAAAATGTTCACTTCTGATGTTTGGCTGGATTTGGAGCTCCACTGTAAAACATTAACAAATATGGATCAACCAGCCTTTATTTTCCTAATGGATCGTAATACTGACACATTCTGTCACAAAGATATACGAAGTTCACTTTGTAAATAGCATCAGCTGCTTCCAGTGTGTGTTGCAACAGCATTATTTTATATCCATGTTATCACTTCTTTTCTAGGTTATGGATTTCTTTAATTGCACTGAGCATGGGCTATCTGAGAACATAGAATATACAATTAATGTGCTCTCTATTGTTCAGAATATTGATTTCAGCTTCTGAACACATTAATAATCAATCCCGTCCTTTCTTTTGCTATATGATTTGAGGCAATGTATAGACTGTTTATACTTAACATATGGAGAACTTCAGAGTCAGGATCAGATAATGTGCATTCTTAGCTTATTAGGTGTGCTTTTCTTAAACTCCATGTGACCTTGCAAGTTGTCAGAGAAAACACTGCAGTGTATGGCATCCACAGGGAAAAGCTATAAGATGGAGGAGGGGGACTGTATACAGGGGTGGAGGCATTAGTGTCGGCAGTAAAGCTGTCAAATAAAAATGAGTCTGTCTGCAAGAGGGACAGTGTTCTCTTTTGTGATTTAGGTGAAGTGATGCAAAGTTTTGACTTATAGTTAAAACATACTTAAAATGAAGCAGTAGTTACCTCTAGAAAGCTAATAGTGAGATCCAAAAAAATAAAAGAAAAATTCTATAAATCACTCTTGTTAGAGAAAGACATCAGGATTTTTGCATTTTCTTAGAGCAAAATCTTATCAGTTTGGCAAAAAAAAAGTTTACAGTTTGTTGTGTACAGAAGTATACACAGTCAGTTTAACAAGTCATGATTATTAGAATTATCCCCCCATCTTAATAGTAATCCTAATATATGTTCATTTCTATTCAAAGAAGCATTTTTGCAGAAACTTGCAAACATACTGCCAGGGCTTGATAACCTCTGAAATGTTACATCACAAACACATGATGATTTTTAGCTTATTTCAGTCAATGCACATGTGAATGCAGATACCACTCTACATCTATTACTGCCTCTGGTTACTGTTAGCCACTGGAGTGGCAGAGTACCATCAGAAACACACTACAATGATATTCCAGTCCATTGCCATTGGGCAGGTGCAAGGGATAACTGCAACTCCAACTGAAAAAAGTACTGAAGGCACTGCTGGCAAATAACATAATATAACTGAATGCATACAAATACACACAGTTTTGATTACTTTACAGGACAGCACATTCACTTACATTCATGTACAGTATGTCCCTACAAGCTCTTTTTTTCAATCAACTGTATGAACAGATAGATGAAACATTAAACCTTGACCTTCATATTAGTGATGCAGTGCAATAGAGCATATTTATACAGTAATAAGGAATATGCTTTAATGATGTGTTTTAATCCCAGCAATGAGTCTAAAGTTGAGCAGTTTAAAAACATATTAAACCATTCTATTTCTATTTCCTCACAACACAATACATCAAATACAAAGGATTATTATTCAGAAATGTATTTATCTTCACCTTTCAATACTAAAAGTTTGAGAGTGGAAGACTGTTTTCAAATTTATCAGATGAGAGTGAAGAGTTTCTATAGGCTCACAGATGAGATGTGGAGAGAATGGGAAAGGACTTTTAGTAATAGAGGAGACACCTGATGTCCAGTAATTAAACTTGTAAAATGAAGGATATTTGCACATTTAAAGTCCTGAAGATATTAAAACTAATTTTAGGAAATTTTACAAGGTAAATTATCATCTTTATCAGAAACCAAGTATTGTTCAACGCATATAAAAACTTATGATGTGCTGGGCATTTCTACTCCACCCACTTCTTTTCACTCCCCATGCATTTATTTGTTACTGTTGCATGTCATTAAATGTTGTCTTCTTTCTCCCATAGCCTGTGCCTCTCTCTGCTCTCCTTTCTGTCTTCTCTGTCCCCTCACCCCCAACCAGTCGGGGCAGTTGGCTGCCCCTCCCTGAGCCTGGTTCTGCCAGAGGTTTCTTCCTGTTAAAAGGGAGTTTTTCCTTCCCACCGTTGCCAAGTGCTAGCTCATAGGGGATCATCGGATTGTTGGGGTTTTCTCTTTAACACTGTTTTATCTTTACCCTACAGTGTGAAGCACCTCGAGGCGACTTTTGTTGTGAATTGGCACTATATAAATAAAATTGAATTGAATTGAATTGAACAGAATACATCTTCAAACTTGCCTGAAGTGGATCTTGAAACCCCCAAATATTACATCATATGAAAAAATATTCAGTTTGCATGAGAGATTTCTGCTGAAATTTCTTTAACTATAACCCCCATAATGTCAGGGTGAGAAAAAGAAGTACATGCTGAGAAAAAAGAGTAATTAAAATGGTTTTACACCTTAAGCGTGAAATGAAGAATTGTATCACCTCCTTTTTCACTCTGAAAATATAGTTTTGGACTTTGATCACAACTGTAAACAATTAGTGTTTTATTTTTAATTGCGTATTAAAAATTGCCCACTTGGCCTAGGTCCACATGAGCACATTAGGTGCATGTGTCCATGTCAATGAACAATTCCAGTACTGGACATGCTTCTTACATGTGAGTCTTATTCTTTGGCCAGGTGAATGCTGAAGCCACCACAGCATTTCCCAGCTCTTGTGAGAAGAGGACCTATAATGACACCCAGCACAATGTTCCATAGTCTCTGCAGCCAGCGAATGCCAATAAGGACCCACTGGATACAAGGACCAACCAACCTGTTATAGAAAAGTACATAAAAATTACGAAGAAAAACAACTAAATCACAGAAAGACTTTTTACATGTGTTTTTAAATGTCATCAAGCAACTGAAAGGGAGTTTCAGTAGTCATGTTTTTAACTGCTTTTTCTTTACTAATTTCTCATGTTAAGTTCTAACCGTTTCTTCAGTTACCCACGGTTGCGTTTCTTTTCTTTGTTTCTTAATAGGTAATGCCCAGTTTTCCTGACCATTTTAGCCTGTTTAGATCCTTTTCAGTGGTTTCATTGTTGATCTTGCGCCAAAGCTCTTTATATAGACAAATTTCATCTACTGAGTGAAGAGAGTATGCACTGTTTTTTAAGTTATTTCTTGACATAGGAAAACTCTATAAAAACCCGTCTTCCTGAAATAAAACTGAAAGGGAGGGCCCTCCCTGCCTTTAAGAGATCATGTCTTTAAAACTCCACATCACCAAAAGGTTTTAGTGTCCAAGCTCTGGTGACATCACCAGGATTATTTTTTTTAATGTTTTGAAAGCTCCCTCCAGGCCACAGAAGACATTATCCATGGAGTGACACTTTAGAAGCATTACAGGAAATATTTCCACAGGAATATTTCTCAGACGCTTGTCTCATCTCCAGAGGGATTGGAGGCCTCTTTAGCCTCTAGGCCAGGGGTTCGGATCTCTTTTGATGACTGGGTGCCAAATTAGGGAGTTAGCATAAGACTGAGGATAACACAGGAAAAATAAACACGTGGAATACCATTAGTAAAGGTTTTAATATCTCTTGTCACAGGATGGTGTCTTATTTTGAAATTTGTCATTTCTGTGCTAGTTTATCATTTTTTAACCATTAGGGAGGTGTCAGTTACATTCCTTGAGACCAGTTGTGCCAGTGTTGGGACGGTTAGAGAAGAAAAATTCAGACCACTAAGAAACGCTCCATTGGTACGTTATAAAGGGGAATTAAATTTGATTTGCGATCCAAACAGCAATGAAAAAAACTAATTTATAAGAAAAAAGGGGCCAAAAGAATCTATTCTATCTAATCTATTTAAACATTCCCGTGTTCTTTGGGCAGAAGTAAATAAATAAAGTAAATAAAAGCAAATAAATTAAGAATTAGGCCAACTATTTCCGTGTAAAATACTAAATGCAGCAAATCAGATTAAAAAAATCTTATTCACTAAACTAAAGTCAAAGTAGCAGAATCTAAACATACCAGATATGGAGACAGCTGAGGATGGCAAAGAGGAGTCCAGCGATAACTGACATGGGAATGGCCAAAAACACTGTGACTATCCTGTAAATCCAAACTCTGGACACCTCAAAGAGGGCATTGCTCCAGATCCACACTCTGTCCCCACTGCGCACTGATGCTGGCTCGGCTATCACATCCTCAAACGTCACCTGGAGACACAAAGAGAAACTGATACTAGTGCTATGAAGGTAAATCACTGTGTAATGTTCCTGGTGGTCTTTATTCAAAATTTGCAAATAAATTATATTCGCTGGAGAGTACAATCAACAAACCAGCCTTTATGTTCTGTGTGTGAATGTTTTATTGTTTTCCTTTTTCTAAGCTTGCTGCATAGATATAGATTAATGGAGCTACTGCAGAAGAATGCAATACCTTGAGGCAGTCATTGATACCTCGGGGGTCTCTGGCATTAATCAAAGGCTTGGTGTCGCTGATTTCCACTAGTGTAGAAGTGTGAATGTTTTCCTCCTCTTCCACAGAAGGAGTGGCCTTCCACAGCGTCTGATGTTCCTCCCCATTTTCAAACTCCTCAGGGTCACTGGAGTCCTCCAAATCAATGTCCACTTCTTCTGAATCTTCTCCTTTCATCATGGTGTCAAATCAAATGCAAACAAAAGACAGTCAAAAAGATCAACGTAGGTAATTTTCACTTCACTAACAGCCCAGAATGCACAAGGCCTTTGACTGGACCAGCCCAGCTGCCTGTGCAGGGAGGTTATATTGGGAACATTACAGTGCCTTGGCTGGTATTTGCAGATGGTCTTTCAAGTGAATATCATTTTCCTGTGCTGTGGGAAGATATGAAGAGAGGATATAAATACTGTGAGCATGGACAGAGATGGCTCTGTATATACTGATACACCCCTATGGGGAGACAGGCACGGTATTCACTTGAATTTTGTTCTATTTAAAACACAGCTATTTATATTTATATCTAATATAAATCAATTCAGGAACCGTTATGATGTAAATTCAGATTTAAACAAAAGGATTTCATTCACTTATTGTTTTAGTAGTTTGTTGTATGGACAGCAAGGCAGAAATACAGAACACAAAAGATTTCAAGCAAAACATGTAGAAATTCTAGCTGTGGTGCTGATTTTAAAATGTGCATTTCCTAGTCTTCTTTACATATGAAAATAAAAGGTTTAAACTGCAAGACAATACTGCCCCTCTCTGGCCTTTTATGGAAATTAACTACTTTTTTGCTAGTGTAATCCAGAAGCCTCTTTCCTAATCTAGACACTAACTTGCTAACCATTTACTTGTGAGTAATAGTTAGATCTACACTGAACAAAAGTTAATAAAATTTTGAAACATGCAACAAAATAATGATTCCTCTTTACATATTATCTGATCCATTCTTTATTTTAAAACAAACTGGCACTTCCTAATAAATAACTTTAATAAAACACTGTATATATCATTTTTGTGACTAAAAAGAAAGATCCATATCTACACTCCTTCACGGGTCACATTTAAGAAGCAGCATAAAATGTAGATTTATTCTCAAATTGTTCCCCTACATACAGCAAAAGACATCTTTATTACTTGTACTTTGGACTGTATGATCACAGGGCATGACATATAACACAACAATATCCTCCTGCTGACCCAGATAGTGAGCAAGTCTCTTTATTCGCTTTACTTACCTAGTGTAAAACACATTTTCCTTCATGCTTTCACCTCTTTCAACCTTAGACAGTGACCACTGACCAGTCAAACATTGCTGTCAATAGGTCAAACACCCATCCACTGTGTTAGCCATATAAAATACATAAAACTAAGACACACATACACAAGAGTTAGTAAGAAATACAATCTATACAGCAAATTGATATAAAACATAAAACTAAAAAACGTGGGTAGATAGAACAGTAAAAGACACAAACTGAACTTCAGTGAAGCATAAAACAAGAAGCAGCAGATTATTCATACCTGTAGAATTGAGTCCCTTTTAAAACAGTTTAAATTTATCCCATAAAGGATACAATTTGAGTTCTTCAGGTAAGGAAAGCTAATTATCCCAATGTGGATTTTTAATGGACCCTCACAATTTCCACTAGACATTCCATTGGTTCCAAATTAGTTTAAAATGATCAAATTTAATAAAATGATCAAAGCCTATATTCAATATCTTGAGAACATGGTAATGTGTGATCTAATTAACTTATGTCAAAAAATTATTTTCCTGATTGTGATTTTTATAAGTGGCTCGATAGTTGCATATGATGATGCTTGCGACCAAGAGGTTGCACAGTGATCTAAACATGAAGATAGAATGAATTCATCTATCACAAACCTAGTTAAAAGGGTTGCATCAGAAAGGCCATTTAGTGTAAATTCTTTGCCAAGTCTAATATGCAGCTCATCAGTGAGATTTTCATATCAGATCAATCAAGGCCCAGATTACCAATGACCATCACAAGAGATGATGACCAACAGGGGGCTGGCAGAAACTATACAACTGTAAAGAGAAGATAAGATAGTTCTTTAATAGTCCCATGCTGAGGTAATTTCAGCAGCAAGACAAGGTGACAGCAGCACACCAGTATAAGAAAGAAATCACACCAAAAAAGAAAAAAAGATAATAATAATATAGAATAGATAGATAGATAGTATATGTACCTTTCAGCTATTCTCCACCAAGAGAACACCACAGCAGATTAATCTGCATTGGTAATTTGGCAGAAGTTTTATGCTCAATGCCCTTCTTGAGGCAGCCCTCCATGGTGAGGGGTGCTTGTGTCCCACCTGGAATTGAGCCAGGGACCCTTCACTTGTGAGGTAAATGTGCAAACCACTACACTACAGGGGATACCCCAAATAGAGCAGATATTATAAGTAAGAAAAACAGACTGTGTCTTCATGAATTCAAAATGTTTACATTATTTACATATATCTTTCATTATTGACCCAACAAAATATCTACAGAAGGAGAGACAGAGCATTAATTATTTTCACAGTGATGACGATAATGATTTATGAAGAGTATGTGAGGTCTACTGAGAGCAGTGCTGGTTTTAAACTCTAACTGCAGCCAGAAGGAAGGACCTGTGGTATCTCTGCTTCAGACACCATGGGTGAAAGCAGCCTGCTGCTCAGTGATGTTACTGACATTCTAACATTCTCCTCTCTCCCGCACCTGCACTGACTTAAGAAAGCACCCCAGGACACAGCTGGTCTTCCTAATCAGTTATCAAGTCTCTTCCAGTCAAAAGCTAAGATGCTGTTGCCCTAGCAGAACACACCATAAAAGCTGGCTGATGCCACCACAGAGTCAAAAAAGGTTTTCAGGAGTGCTCCTTTGCACTCCAAAACACCTTATTCTTCTCAACAGATAGAGTCTGCTTTGGTCTTTCTTGTAAAGTGCATTTGTGTTACGCATCCATTTCAGTTTATTGTACAGGTGATCACCCAGGTACTTATAAGAGTCCACTATCTCAATGTCCATTCCCTGGATGTTCACCATTGCTGGGGGGAGTGGCTGCTCCTACAGAAATCCACCACCATTTCTTTTGTCATCCCCACACTGATGTAGAGGCACAGTTCCACTGACCACAAAATTCTCGGTCACTCCTCTGTACTTGAAATCATCCCATCTGTGATGAGGCCAACAATTGCAGAGTCATTACAGAACTTCTGCTGAAGAGAGTTTGCTGAATGATACATGAAGGCTGTAGTGTAGAGGGTGAAGAGGAATGGAGCCAAGACCATTACCTGGACCCCCATGTTGCAGACCACCATGACACACAGTTCCCTGCCTTCACATACTTTAGCTGGTTAGTGAGGTAGCCCAGAATCCATGATGAGAGGTGGTGATCCACCCCCAGCTTGTCCTTGTTACTGTTGTGTAAAGACAAAGGAGGAGGAGAGGGGGAAGGTATTTTCAGAAACAGTGAAGAAGAAGGAAAGGTAGGAGTGTGGAGGTGATAGTAAGGAATGGATGTAGTGAAAAAGGACTTGCAGAGGGTTGATGTAACAGAAGAGGATGCAAGAGATAGGGAGAGATGGATCCACAGTGTAACCTCCTAATAGTACAGTAGATAAGGTCCAGTTTTAACAATCAAAATGTGTAAAAAATCATGAACAATAATGCAGGCATTCTTTTGCCCATCAATCTGTTGTAGCTGTGTGGACCTATACATAAAGATGCTGTAATAGCTACACTCTAAGTACTAACAAAGCACACCCGTTCTCCAGTTGCACTACAAGAAATCTTAAAATAAATAAATAAATAAATATTCAGGGGTGTTTGCAGGTGTCTGCAAGTGGGTATAACCTCAGCTTCAATTTGTGAGGGGAACTCTGTCGGTGGCATGGAATATACCAGTAACCAATTTTTTCCCTAATCTCCTGAGGGAGCAGCCAAAACAAGAAGTATGGAACCGTGCAGTCTATAATAAGTCTTAATGTATATATGTTTATTTTTGCAACCTTCATTACAATTTTCCTATATACCGGCAAAAAAAAACACATATGTATCCTAAAAGTCAGGTGACTCATCATTTGCTTATTAAATATTAGGAGCTATGCTCTAAATATTTTTGCTTTATGCACCAGTGACACACTGTTAAGTTAAGAAAACAAAATGGGGGAAAATCTGATCAACGAGACTGAACACGTTTTTAATACATAACAACCTGCTATCAAGTACGTAACAAACTGTACATTTGTTCAGAGTTGGGGATAAGTGCTCCACTCTGTGATGAGCACAGAATGGTCTCCATGGTAATGATAATTTCTGCCTGCTGGATGGAGATAGAGAGAGCTCACAGTATATGCGTGACAGTGAATTTCCTGTGTTGGTGAAGGAGACAGTGGTATGCTAATGGACTGCACACCTCACCAGATGGGGTTTGTTTGTTTCCGGCTGCACAGGTGAGGTTAGCAGAGAGTGTACTGGTTAAGAAGTGAAATATGGAAAGAAGGGCAAAGGAACCTAGAGGGAAAGATAGAAAAAGAAACACACATGTCCCAGTTTAATGAATAATGCTATTCTTAGCCCAAGATAACACATGATTCTTGGGGGGAGTTGCAAAATAAAATTGAATTTTGAAAAATAAAAATCCTTGAGCAGCACTGTCAATTTGAAAGTAACATGTATAAATGTCATATTGACACTAACATATTTTGTATGAAAATGGTATCTACTTTTATAGTGCTTTATCTACCTTATTTTTAAGGCCAGAAGCACTTTACAGTCACACTCACTCACCCATTCACATTCATACACTGATGGTGGCAGAGCTGCCATGCACTGGCACTAACCAGGCCATTGGGAGCAACGTGAGGTTAAGTGTCTTGCCCAAGGACACATCGGCACATGGGCTGGCAGAGCGGGAATCAAACCTGTGATCAACCAGTCAGAGGTTGACTGCTCTACCTCTGCACCACAGCTGCCCCCAATTTGTATGTGAAATATTTTTTCTTGCAAGACTGATGCTCTTTATAAAAGAACTTACTTACCTTACTTTACCTACTAATATACTGTATATAACTTGCAAGTACAAAACCCACTGAAGCACTGGTATTTTTAATAGCTGTGCCTAAATTTTGGGAGGAAAAAATATTTTCACATTATCAATATGACAGTTTAAAGGTTTAGGAGTTTAAGGACAGTAATGTTGCTTGGTGAGATGTGTATATTAAAACAGACGTCTCCATTTTTGGGTCTGTTCTGTCATAGAAGATTATAATGGCAAGAGAGTTCTAGCACATACCGTACAATTTAGCAAATCAAATTGACTTTTTGACTTTCTTTCTTTTATCCTTCTATTTGGCAGCCTAAACCAGGGAGTTGAAGACAAATACAGGAGAGTCAGCCTCAGGCTGGTGTAGTGAGATTTGCATTCAGCAGATTCCAAGACCCCAACTTTTCAGGAGAGAACCATTTGATCACCTCCTCATTCATGATGCTCTCCACTTCTAGCATCTGATTTCCTGTTGAGCAAACCTTTTTCATGTGGACTGTGAGGGTGTGGTTTGATCAGATTAGGCTAAGACCCAGCAATATAAGCACACAGCACGACAACTGTCATCATATTCTGAGACAAATTTTTCTAAATCCCAGTTGGTGTGGAATTATGTGAAATCCTCTTTTAAATTATGTCCACCTACTTCAAACTAGTAAGAGTAAACACAAAGGTTAACAACTCTGTTTTGTTATGACCCCAACCCACTTTGCTCAAAAATGCTGTCGTGAAGTACATGTAAATGCAGTTGTATTGTGCATTGTGACTAGCGTAATTTTCTCTTATAGACCAAATGAGAAGAACATTGTTAGTATGAACAACATACACACAATAGTCAATTTTATACCACTGAGTGGAGAATTTTTTTTTTTTTTTTTTTTACTAATTTTATTTCTAA
>VUQH01049878.1:6042-23382 GCA_015106775.1 Etroplus canarensis | reverse complement strand
CTAAGGATAAAATTTTTTTTTTTTTTTTTTTACTAATTTAATGTTTTAAGTCCAACTAAAGCTCAGATCCTCTTTTGCCAGCAATAGCAGCTTATGTGGAGCACGAGGGCTGTCAGACAGTGTTCCTCCTCAGCACCTGTCAGTCCAGCTGTTTTCAGTACAATAGGTCAGACTGACCATTATGTCATTCTTCCCACATTATCAAATATGAATCAGCTGCAGGGCAGTTTTAATTTCACAATAATACAATTTCCTTGGACATGAAATTAACTACTATAGCTTATTAGTTATTTTAACATAAATTTGAATTAATATGCAAAAGAGCTATGATCATAGATACATATTTATTCCTAATATCTTAACAGAACATTCAACATCGTATCTTCAAATGGTTCCTATCATAAATGTAAAAAGCCTAAAAATGAGAAAAATTACAAATAAACTGTTTGACAGTAAAACTGATTTGAGTGTAGTTAGATTGCCAAGTAGTATAGAAAGTATTTGCTCCATGACAAACTAAAAACTATGAATATTTGTTCACTAACTGTCCACCTTATGCCAAGCTGGTTCATAAGCAGGATTATTAGATAGATAGATAGATAGATAGATAGATAGATAGATAGATAGATAGATAGATAGATAGATAGATAGATAGATAGATAGATAGATAGATTTTTTAAAAAGCTTCTTGCTTCCATTTTTGGGTGGTGTAGCTTAAGATAAAGGAAACACAAGAAGTTGTATGTTCATAAACTAACATATACTGTCATGGTCATGTGTTTCCATTGTGATTTGGTGTGTGTTTGAGTTCCTTAGGGCCTTGCTTCCTCAGTTATCTCCTGTATTTGCTTCTTTGTGTATGTTCATGTTCATTCTGTGTTTCATTGTGTGTTATTTAGTTCCTCAGTGTTTCCCTGCTGTTCCTGTCTGCTGTCAAGCTCATGCTTGTGTCATGTTCTGTGTAGTATTCTGTTTTCTGTTTTATTTTGAAGCCTGTTCTGTCTTGGGCAGTTGTGTTCAATTTACTTCCTGCTTAATAAAGCTTGCTTTTGTTTATGAAGTTCTGCACTTGGGTCCTCTCTTCGTAATGCTAATCCTGACATATATATGTCAAAAAACAGAATATTAAATAGTATAACACAGTACATGTACTTCTGAGTAAACTCTGCAAAAACAGTGTTACTCCATGAGAGGAAGGTCTGGCAAAATAATATGATTTTCACCTTCCAACAGCACCATCAATCAAACCTTCTCCCTTTGATTCTTCTGAAGTGATTCTTCTGTTATAATTTCTGTACATCATTCATTATTTTATTCAACAACAAAAAAGCCCAGGAAGCAAACACACAGCACCAGGTATAGCACATTGAGGAACATTAGGTCTTTTCAGTATATTTACAATTTAGTGCAGTCAATAACAAACCACACTTGAATAGGCTTAAGCTATGAATTCTTATTTTACATTTTCTAAAAGTGGGCTTGTGTTCTGATCTACAGTGGATATGCCTTACAAATGAAAATAGACAGTTAATGTGATTGTCTTAATTTAACAGGCTACCACTAATGTAGGAGGTCCTTCACTTTAATTAGAAACTTGTGAAAACTGCAGAGGTTTAAATATTCATTAAACTGAGTCACACACTCTGGAAGCGGGGAGATGAAACAAGCGGTCAGGTCTTTGAAGTGTGTTTTACTCAATATTATTGCACATTTTTCATGTCTTTTCTTATAAAGTTACTTGACATTGGGGAAAAACATATTGTAAATTTAAATCTGATATGAAGGAAGGCTGCCTCAGGGGTGGTGGTGTAAACTATGCTGCTGTTGGTCAAATACAAAGGAGGAAGAGAAGGGGGAAGGTGTGTTAGGAGACAGAGAGAGAAAAGGAAAGTTTAAGGGACTTTAAATGTAGGAATTATGACTGGTAAAGTGAGAGAGCTGGCTGATTTGATGGAGAGAAGGAAGATAGGTACATTGTGAGTGCAAAAGAACATGTGGAAGGGAAGTGAGGCATAAAGCATTGGGGGTTGAATCAAACTGTTCTACCATGGTGTAGATGAGAAGCAAAATGGTGCAGGGGTAATCTCGAAGGAACATTATGTGTAGAATGTTCTGGAGGCGAAGAGAGTGTCAGACAGAAATATGACTTTGAAGCTACAAATTGAAGGTGTGATGTTGAATGTTGTTAGTGCATATACCCCACAAGTTGAATATGAGCTAGAAGAGAAAGAGGAATTCTGGAGTAAGTTGAATGAAGTATAGAGTATTCCCAAGATGGACAGAGTACTGACAGTGACTGGAATACATTTCAATGGGCATCTGTAGGTGAAGGGAAAAGTGGGGATTAGGAGGTGTTGGGTAGTTGTGATGTTAAGAAGAGGAGGGTGGAAGGACAGATGGTAATGGATTTTGAAAAAATGATGAAAATGGCTGTGGCGAACACATATTTCATCAAAGGTGGTGAGAGAAACAGCGAAGAAGGTATATGATGTGTCCTCTGGACAAAGGAAAGAAGACAAGGAAACTTGGTGATGGAATGAGGGAGTATAGAAAAATATTCAAAGGAAGAGGTTGGCAAAGAAAAAGTGGGATAGTCAGGGGGAAGATGAAAGTAGACAGGAATACTGGGAATCTAAGCCCACAACAAAGAGACAGGTGGCAAAGCCAAAGGAAAAGCCTTGCAGTGAGTTGTATGAGAGGCTGAACACTAAGGAAGGAGAGAAGGACTTGTATTGATTGGCCAGACAGAGAGACAGAGCTGGAAAGCATGGACAGCAGGTTAGGGTGTTTAAAGGTAGAGATAAAAATGTGCTTGCAAGGGAAGAGAGTGTGTTGAGAAGATCGAGGAAATACTTTGAAAAGCTGATAAATGAGGAAAATGAGAAAGAGAGGAGGATGGCTAAAGGAAAGATAGTGATACAGGAAGTACAGTGTATTAGTAAGTAGGAAGTGAGGGCAGCTATGATGAGGATGAAGAGTGGAAAAGCAGTTGGTCCAGATGACATACATGTGGAGGTATAGAGATTTCTAGGAGAGAGGGCAGTGAACTTTTAACCAGATTGTTTCACATGATCTTGGCAAGTGAGAAAATGCAGCAGAAATGGAGATTAAATCTACTGATATCGATCTTATCAAAAGAGTTGTTGAAGCTAGGTTAAAAAAATGTGACAATCAGCAAGCAGCAACATGGCCTAATGCCAAGAAAGAGGACTATGTATGCAGTGCTTGTTTTGAGAGTGGTGAATTTCATCAAGGCTCAGCTCTGAGCCCTTTCTCATTTGCAATGGTGATGGACAGGTTGACAGATGAGGTCAGACAAGAATTTCCGTGGACTATAAAGTTCGCAGATGACATTGTGATCTGTAGTGTGAGCAGGGAGAAGATAGAGGAGAGCCCGGAGAGGGGGAGGTATGTACTGGAAAGAAGAGGAATGAAATTAAGTAAAAGCAAGACAGAATACATGCTTGTGAATCAGAGAGAAGCAGGTAAAATGTTGAAGATGCAAGGAGGATAGGTAGTGAAGGTGGATGAATTCAAATATCTGGGGTCAATGATCCAAAGCAATAAACAGTTCACAAGAGATGTGAAGAAAAGAGTGTTGGCAGGGTGGAGTGGGCAGAAATGAGTCTCAGGGGTGCTTTGTGACAGAAGAATAGCAGCAGAGTGAAAGGGAATGTTTACAGCATGGTAGTGAGACCTGCTATGATGTATGGTTTGAAGATGATGGCACTGACAAAAAGACAGGAGGTGGAGCTAGAGGTGGCAGAGTTAAAGATGTTGAGAATTTCACAGGGAGTGACCAGGATGGACAAAACTAGAAATGAGTACATCAGAGGGACAGCTCAGGTTGAGCAGTTTGGAGACAAAGTCAGAGAGGCAAGGTATGGAATGGTTTGGACATGTGCAGAGGAGAGATAGTGGATATACTGAACAAAAGATGTTGAAGATGGAACTGCCAGGCAGGATGAAACGAGAAAGACCACAGAGAAGATTCATGGATATACATGAACAGGGTTAGTGTGACAGAAGAGGATACAAAGTACAGGGTAAGATGGAGACAGGTGATACTCTGTGGCGCCCCCTAACAGGAACAGTCGAAAGAAGAAGATGAAGAAAGAAACTGATGAGTGTCTGGCTTTCTTTTTGAGCTTCTGTAAATACGTAAATGCACTAAATGCAAAAGTCAAAATTAGTCTTAATGTCCAGATGCATAATAACACAACATCTCAAACATCAGATGGCTTTAAATTATGTCCCTGTAGTGTAGTGATTTACATTCTACTTACAAGTGAAAGGTCCCTGGTTCGATTCCAGGTGGGGACACAAGCCCGTGGAGGTTTGTATCAACATAAAACCTGCATACCGGCATAAAACCTTTGCCAAACTAACAAGGTGGATAAACCTGCTGTGGCAACCCCTTGGGGAGAATACAAGGGAGCAGCCCAAGGTACATTTTTTATATATTTGAATTTTTTAGGAAGAAAACACATAAAATCCTTTTAAAAAATCACGTTTCAACAGATTTCCTTAAATGACTTTTTCGCTCATCATGACATAAAGTACTGTGGACAATTTTAGGCACTTCACTTGTTTAGATTAATCCTGCAATATTATCAAGGAGGTGTCTGATCTATCCCAAAGTATTTCTGCAGAAAAATAATCAACCCCAACTAACGTTCAGACCTAACGAACTAGTTATCTCCAGTGGCAAGACATTTGACATATGGTCACAACAAGTATTGGTCTCATCTTGCAGTAAAATGATATTTTGACCCATGATAGTCCATTATTACATATCATAGCTAGTGTGATTTTGGGCCAAACCAGACAGATCTTCACACTCAGCCTTATTTTGAGCTACATTGTGACAATATCTGATTAATGACAGAAAGACACAAACACTTGCCAGAGTACTCAGAATCTTGTTTTGGGGTAACTCCTTTCCAATAAAAAGTCATGCAATTTAAAAACAACCATAATGTGGTTTGGTATTGTCTCCTTAATTAATAGAACAGATGTTGTCTAAGTGGCAGTATTTGTGGCTCCAAAACCTGTAAATAACATCCAGCTGTCATGTTGCTATGGTTTTCTGATGTTTTTAGTTTTGTACTCTTTGTTAATATATTTGCGTATTGGGTTCTGTTTGGTTTCCTAGGGAGAGAATTTTTTTTTTTTTTTTATTAGACACAACGTGAAATTTTCAAGGCTTTTTTTGGTCACTTTTTATGCACTAGTGTTCCTGTGTTCCCTTTGGTGTAGTTCTCTCAAGTGCTGCCTTGACCAAGTCTTGTTACCATCTGTTGTTAACTAACTCATTGTATTTTGGACTTAATTTTCTACTTTTAGAGATTTTTCTCCTGTGATGATTTTTGACTTCATCGGCTATTAAAAGTGTCCTTTTTTAAAAGTAATTCTAGCTTCAGTACATTACATTTCGGTCCCCACCAGTATGCTCCACACTGCATCAGATATCACCTTAACATAAAAAATATTCATGCCATCTTCATCAATGTACCCCTGTACCATAATGGGTGCTGGACTTTGAACTGTCTGCTACTGAGAAGCTGCTAATTTCTGGTTTTGGCAATTCATGATTTCCAGAAATAGTTTTGTCAGACCACGGGACAGTTTTCAACTTCCAACGGCAATCTGTAATGAGTATGCGTGCAGAGAAGTAGATTGATTTCTTAATCTTATTTATATATTTTTTTTGTATGGTAGATGGAATTTGTTTTCGTTGGAGCAGCAATGAACAGTGTTCACTACAAGTGTCCCAAAGACCTCACAGTGATTCCCACTACAGAATACTGTCTTTTATGCAGCGTCACCTGAGAGCTGGTCACAACCATTCATTGTTGGTTTTCTGGCTCATCCGTTGTGTACAGAAATTTCTTTAGATTCTGTGAATGATGTTATGTACTGTAAATTCCCAAATCCTTTGCAATTTTACATTGAAAAAAAATGTTGAATTATTGAACTATTTTTCTGTCTGATATGGGTTTCTGTTTCTTTCTCTTTTTTTAAGTCATTGCATTTTGTTATTTACTTTAGACTGCTTATTTTTTTTTTTTTAGAAATGGTGTTGTTAGTCATCATGGTAAATTGTGCCACGACACACACACACACTCACCAGGTGAAAACACTTACCAGTGTTATCAGAGAACTGATACTCCACAGCACTTACTTGAATATGTTTACAGCCACAGACCATAAAAGGTGCAGTGTTATCTTGCTTTTAACATATCCAGATGTCCAAAAATTGGATTTCAGTCACTGTGTGTGTTATCGTTTCTCCCACCTTTCAATATGCAGTTGCCACTCTTCCAACTGATATTTCTCTCATTAATGTCTCTACAACTCTCCATGTATTTAATTTATTGGTTTACTGATTTATCTTTTCATTTGGTCACAGAAGTATGTCTGCCTGATGTTATCCCATAAGTCTAATCTCTGTGGGAAAGCAGTGCATTCCTTCAGCATATTCACAACAGAGAATTAACAATAAGAACAAACTGCACATATCATACCTATATTACCAGACTTTTTACAATCATAATTAAGTGCAGAAAAGTATAAATTCTTTGCTGTTAATTTTTTTCTATGTTCACATATTGAGAGGGTATTAGAGAAAACCACTTTAGCTATTATGAAATGGCATTTTCTCCTTACATAATGATGTTTTAACTGGGTTCAGTCTTACTCACAGTGCTTTCATAAGTGGACACAGAGGGCAAAGAGCTCGTAACCAATAAAGTCAAAGCTTGTATGTGCTGAGACAAAATATTAAACAGAAATTGGGCAAAAGCAATATTATTATTATTATTGAGTGTCTTTAGGTAGGTAATTTTTTGTGTAAAATATTTAGCTTGCTAGCATCTTACAGTAAGTAAGCTCAAGGATACCTTGAAATACACATAAAGGACCTGCTGACTATTGATTGGTGGTTGCAAGACATCCTAACCACTCCGCTGCACCTTTTAGGGGCTGTAGCTGTAAAATTAATAATTCTAAATAAACTGTAGTATTTAGTCAATGTTAACAGAATACAAAAAATAATCAAAAAGAAGGAATCCCATTTTATGCCTACATATAGTTCCTGATCTTTTTGGGCCAGAGAATAAAACATTTCTGATTCACAGAGGTTAACACGCTGTAAGAAAGGTATGCATTTCTCTCATTCTTCGATCTAATGTGCAGTACAAATACATTTTCACCTACTGTTATTTGTCTAGGTTATCAAAGAACCCAATATTTATTTGCACATTTAAATCAATAAGAAATAACACATTCTTAATTCCTCATATATTCTTACAGATAAATAAATAATGTTCACATAAGCTCCTGCAACATAAATACATGACAACATTTGATTATGTAATAATAAATTATACTTGTGTTGATTATTTTTTTTATAAAACAGGACTGGTTGCAGATAAAACACAAAGTGTTCTTTAAGGACTCTATCAAGGCTTGCTTTACCACTGTAATAATCCTTTTAGAAAACTTCGTCCATTCAATTACAATATTTTTTCTGACAGTCTTTAAAGAAAAGTTTCAAAGACAATAACAGCTTTTCTTTCTTTACTCTGTATCTCCCTTGCTCTTATCATATGAAATGTCAGTTTACTGTATGTAATATTGGCTACTGTCATTAAATAACTTTATCCCATATTCAGTCACTTACATATGGCACAACAGTAAGGTATCATATATCTAACTGAATTCCTCTGGAATCTGTCCTGGTATCCTGAAAGATGTCTGCCCAGTTTGATCCAAAGTACTTCTAGGAGTGGAACTAGCAAAACTTGGACGTGTCTCTAAACTGCAGCTTGTCCTGGTGAGGAACTGCAAGAAGTTCTCGTGGCCTGAGCCGTCCTGGCTGGACAATTCCACTGGCCGAGCTGAGTAGCAGCGTCTTAGCTTACAAAGCTCCTCCCTTATCTGCCGGTTAAGAAGCCCATAGAAAAATGGGTTAACAGCAAATGAGGAATATGCTAGCCAAGTGACTGCTTCCTCCAGGTCATCGGGAATCTGGGGTGTTCTATCCACTACCAAATGGAGGTGGAAGGCAAAGTAAGGCAGCCAGCAGATTAGAAACTGGCCGACAATTACCACCAGAGTAAGAGCAGCTTTACCACCACCAAAAGGCCGGTCTCGGATAATCCTGCGAGGGGCATTGCGAGTTGTGATGATGGTAGTCTGACTGTTTATTGAGTCAGACCGATGCTTCTGTTGACTGTTTGTCCAGGAGGGCAAAGGTCCATGCTGCTGAGCAGCCACACGGGCTACCTTGTAAACATTACAGTAGACAGCAAAAATCACAACTGCTGGCAGAAAAAAACAGGTGACACTGAAGAACACAGTGAAAATACTTCTGTAGTCAGTGTGGTTCCAATACAGTGAGCAGTGTGCTGCACTGACGGAGCTCAGGCTGCTATAAGACGGCCACCCAAACACAGTGGACAATCCCATCACTGCAGAAGCCACCCACACCATCACCATGATGGCTGCAGTCAACTTTAATGTCATCTTGACCTCATATCGCATGGGATGAACAATGTAGTAATAACGTTCCACACTAATAGCTGTGATGGTGAATATAGAGGCAGCTATAAGGATTACTTTGAGGAAGACATAAACCTGGCACTCCAGCACAGTGAACATCAGACCAGCAAAGTACGGGGAGCTGGACACAATGCCAAGAGGCATGAGCAAGATGGCACACAGCAGATCCACTGCACAAAGATGGCACACAAAGATGAATTTCCTGAGATGAGGGGCTTTAATAACAACCACAAGAACAGCAGTGTTGGCCAGAAGCGCCAAAACATTTAGGATCACCATGAAAAATATCCCTGTAAGATCTTTGAGTCGTGTCTGTGGGTCGGGAAGAGTTCCCAGCTGTTTGCTGGGAGCAGAAGGTCTTGGTGCCCAAGAAGCGGTGCTGTCATTGTACGCAGTCACAAATGAACTGCTCTGCTCCATGATTCATGATTAATTATTCAGAGTAAAAATCTGTATTCCAGACTCTCCCATTGTTTAGTGATGATGCTAAATAGTTCTTCGGACATCAAAATAAATGCCCCTCATGTCTGTAAAGAGAAAATAGAAGAATTATGAAAAGAACAAATTTCATTGATAAACTTTCATCAGCTGATTTTTTATTCCATTCAACAATGGAAAAATATTTCTAGCAAACAGTTGCTTAGAATCAGCAACATTCAGCAAATATGGAACGTCATCATTTATTCATATGAATGGAGAACCAATATTTCATTCCTTTAAGCTCTATTTCTTGTTTCCCATTACTTGCCAGTTAGTTTTTCTTTTTGCTGCTAAATACTTTTCTGCATTCACCAAGTAGTTGGTAACGTTTTCTGTGCTAAGCTGCCTGCTTCAGCTTAAAATGACCCTGGTAATTGAGGTCAAACTAAAACAGAAACATCACAGGCCCTCACACAATAAGCTGCAAATCCTTGTAGAGGTGAGAGGAACTGCTGCTGAGTGATAACTCTCTACATGTTCTTTGATAAGAACAAGCCTTTTCATAAGTACTTATAATGATATAGTACCTTTAAAGACAAAGAATATAACAGGTGACATAAGAATTGATTAAAGCCACACTATGCAGTTTTAAAGGGGGACCTTCCCTGACTCATCATAATGTACCTTTTGGCTGCTCCCTTGTATTCTCCAACAAGGGGTCCCCCTGACTCATAAATTTCAAAAAAAAAAAAAAAAAATTCAGCTGGAAGGTTATAATTTATAACATGGTTTCCTGTTTTTAATATGCAGTCTCCAGGCACAAGTTAGGACAACTGTGATGACATCACTATGACATCATCAGTGGCTGATAAAGCTCCTCCAGAGTCACAGATGACAGTACATACAACAGTTTTTTAAGGTACTGTCGATGACTGATCTGACTAAAATAATAAATTTATGATTATATACTGTTCAAAAATTTAAAGGAACACTTTTTAATCAGAGTATAGCATCAAGTAAATTAAACTTCTGGGATATTGATCTGGTCAGTTAAGTAGCAAATGGGGTTGTTAATCAGTTTCACGTGCTTTGGTGTTAATGAAATCAACTACAGATACACTAGGGGGGCAACAATGAAATGACCCCCGAAACAGGAAGGGTTTTACAGATGGAAGACGCTGAAATTTCTTTCAATCCTCGTCTTTTCTGGGTGTTTTTTTTTTTTTTTTAACTGTTTTGCACATGGCTAGGGTCAGTATCACTACTGGTAGCATGACCCAATACCTGGACCCTACAAAGGTGGCACAGGTAGTTCAGCTCCTCCAGGATTGCACACCAATACATGCCATTGCTAGAAGGTTTGCTGTTTCTCCCAGCACAGTCTCAAGGGCATGGAGGAGATTCCAAGAGGCAGACAGTTACTCTAGGAGAGCTGGACAGGGCCATAGAAGGTCCTTAAACCATCAGCAGCACCAGGATCTGCTCCTTTGTGCAAGGAGGAACAGGATGAGCGCTGTCAGAGTCCTACAAAATGTCCTCCAGCAGGCCACTGGTGTGAATGTCTCTGACCAAACAATCAGAAACATACTTAAATAGGGTGGCCTGAGGGCCCAACGTCCTCTAGTGGGTCCTGTGCTCACTGCCCTGTACTGTGGAGCTTGATTGGCAGGTCCATCACTGGCACTCTGTGCTTTTCACAGATGAGAGCAGGTTCACCCTGAGCACATGTGACAGATGTGAAAGGGTCTGGAGAAGCCATGAAAAACATTCAGCTGCTTGTAATATTACTCATCATGACTGGTTTGGTGGTGGGTCAGTGATGGTCTGATGAAATCCTTGGACCCACTGTCAAACCCTGAGCTGGTGCAGTGGGTCCTGGGTTCCTCCTGGTGCATGATGCATCGACCTCATGTGCCGAGAGTATGCAGGCAGGTTCCTTAAGGATGAAGGAAATGATGCTATTGACTGGTCCCCACACTCGCCTGACCTAAATCCAATAGAAAACCTCTGGGACATTATATTTCGGTCCACCTGACACTGCCAGGTTGCACCTTGGGCCATCCAAGAGCTCAGTGATGCCCTGTTCCAGATCTGGGAGGAGATTCCCTAGGACACCATCCATCGTCTCATTAGGAGCATGCCCCGACATTGTCAGGCATGCATACAAGTACGTGGGGGCCATACAAACCACTGAGTACCATTCTGTGTTGCTGAAATGAAAGATTGGAGAAATGGACTAGCCTGCTGCATTAATTTTTCACTTTGATTTTCAGGACATTGTTGAATTTAGCCCTCTGTGGGTTGATAATTTTCATTTCCATCACACAATGTGGCAACCTGTGGTTCCTAACACATTACCCAGTCCATACCAGTATAGATATCTAGCCTCACTTTTTCCCATTGAGATCTGATATATTTTCAAAGTGTTCCTTTATTTTTTTTAACAGTGTATTTATAATATATAATTCATCTCAGTGACTGTATCTAAAATATAGTGTAATATATAATTATAAATAACCAGTGATACCCACTACAACCTTCAACAAAACTACACGTTAATCAATAACTGTTCAGTTTATTAGTTGGACTGGTTAAGATGAGACTCACTTTGTCTCTATAGTGAGGGAGAAACATGATCAATAGGAATAATTCATGGAGGACACTGTGTCTCTACTCCATCCATCCCTATCCTTTAGAAATGAATGATAATGAGTATGCTTGTTTTAGCCCAGCTGCAGGGAAATGGCTGCATTGATTAGTATGTGTTCAGTGTCACCCTTCACCATACCATCAAAGAGGAAAGCGTTTACCAGAACACATCTGACACCTAATCGCTGGACAATGTAGAAATACCATATAAGCAGTATTGCAGAATGTAACATTAATACTTTTACACTTGTTTTTTGCATCTGTGTTGCCTTTCACGTGTCCCCCCATACATTTATCTAACAATCTTGTTCTGATAATCATAATCAGGTTTCAGACTGCGGAGGACGCTGTGTCCTAAATACATGTGCTCTCTGTCCAGCAGTTATCCACTGATTCTCATTGCTGCAGTAATCTTCTGTGGTGGACAGCTATTGACATGGCACATTTGCACTGAGATTTATCCACAGGAAGGAATAGAACATGTAAATTCTCATACATATTATGTAAGGGTGTCCTCATTCTCATCGTGTTTCAGAGGCAGACAAGCATATGCTACAGTCTTCGGTCCATGTTATACTTCTGAACAGGTTTATCATTTCTAGCCACTAGGCTATTTTAACAGAAAACATGCAGCAGATTTTCTCTCTCCTCTTGTATTTTTCACATAATTTTAAAAATGTAATAAATTCACAAAACAAAATAAAATAAAATAAATTAAAATAAAATAAAATATTAATTCCAAACCTTTTTTTTCTTATGGGAATCAGGAAAACTTGGAAGTAACAAAGCAATATTCTAATTAACATTAGCCTGCACAGAGAAACTGTAGGTAATGTATTGCTAGTGTTAAGCATTTATTTTTATATAAGATGAAAAATTAAATAGCAAGCCTTAAAGGGGTTTCCTGTGGTTAAACTAAAACAGCATGGAAAAGCAAGATAATATAGGAATCTATATATATATTATATTGTATATAATTCATTTCAAAAGATTCAAGAGTTCTACGCTTAACACAAGAACTATAAATAATGATCGATTCGAATTGTAATTTCAGTTAGAGCTCTAATAACCATTAACTAGGTCCTGTCTTGTCCAGATACAAAATGAATGACAATTCAATGTGTATCTTTTTCCATCCATGTGTTAAACTTCATAATCAAGTTAATAATTTCCCTCTCAACTGCTTGTAATGTACAGTATCAGGACTTTGTAGGTTTTGAATGCATGGTGAAGCTAATGAATCAAAGCAAAGTTATAGTAATCCCACTAGCTGAGGATGACCACAATATATTCACCATTTATGCTCATCTCCATCTTGGTTTTCTGATTGTATAACTCATGACATAATTTCAATAAATAAAACTTAAAAAAAAAAAACTCCTGGCATTGGCTTCCCTACAAAACACAGATACTGTATGTACATCAATGTGGTGTTAAATTGTCTTCTTTTTAAGGAACCTTAATTATTTTGATGATAATATCACAGAGATATAATAAATTATAATGATTTTAGGAAGTAATGTTAACTAACTTCTTAACCATTTGATGTGATATCACAAAATAAATGAGACTGAATGAAAAAGAAACACTGAAGAGCCTAGATAATTTTTTAAATTGCACCAAACAGACTGACTTAATTCCTTCACATGAAATTTAAATTATTTTATTATTTAATGACTTACTTACATCAAAGCACTTTTGAAAATTGTCTGTAGGTCCTCCAAAAAGTTTTTGCAAAGTAGAAATCTTCCAAAACAGGTGATAACTCTGAAACTTTGAAAAGCATCAAACTCAAGTGTTGCTGCAGGTGCATAATTGTCCACTGGAAACTTTCCTGCTTTGTTACAACTTATGATGAAAACAGCTGATTTCCCAGAGAAAAGGGCTTTTGAGCCTGGAAAGAGGACCCCAGGGAGGGCTGATGCTATCAGAGAAAGGTGATGTGCTGTGACTCCACTGAGGCAGCACAGCAAGCTTGAGGGAAAGAGGGGGAGGAGGGCGACGAGCGAGCATTCGGCTGTTCAAATCACATCTTTCAAGAGAAGATGACTGCATCAAACCGCCTCCCACTGACATTAACTATGTCCCACACACACTGTCTTTCATCAGCCAGTATGTGGCTGTGACTGTTACACACTGTTCTTTTTCATACACTTGCTCCTCTATTCTCTATAGCTTAAGAGAGAATGGAAACACTGGTATATTTGTTGTAAGGAATAAGTCAATTTACCAAGCAACACACACTATTTTCATAATTTACTTAAGCGAGGTTATTTGTTTTTTGCCAAACATATATAAACCTTCTTTCACAACCATGAGATGATCATTACTTAAAGAACAGCATGAAACAGGGCTCAGCACTGACATCTGTTGGCGAGAGAGAAAACAATACTGTACTCCAATGAGCATACTGTACATTACTGTACTGATGGAAGAAAAGCTCCCTGGTAAGATAACAGAGGAATATCAGCTTCAAAAGTTTATTGTATGAAGCACAGTAAACATGGCATCATCAAATGTTTTGAAAAAAGGAGGAATTATCACTAACACCATATCTTGAAACACAGTATCACTTGTAATGAACAAGCTATAATAGACAACAAGGTACAAATGAGATCCCTATTAGTTTGTTAAATGGCCTATTAACACACAAAACGATCAGCTGTTTGACTAATACTAAAGTCACAAACAGGTTATTTGAAAATAACCAATGTCTCAAATACAGTAAGAAAACCTAAATAAGAACACTTGTAAGCAGTATCGAGGATTACACATGCAGCAGTCTATAGTGTTTTTAAATGCCTGGATTTGGTCACAAGGTGACGCTTTTGAACAATAGACACCAGCTGATGTCAAAGTAAAAAAAAATATATTATAATTCTTAAAAAATAATTTCTAGAACTACATTTTAATGTTGAATTAAAATACATGTGGATCAAAAAGGCAATCTGTGACACATTTCTATCAGGCGTGAAATCCGTGCGACAAACAGATAAATGCAGAGCTGAAAGGCTACAACTGAGAGTCACTTGTCATTGCTCCATCCTCAGGCAGAAGCGATGCATCTTGGCAAAAGCTTTGTTCAACAATAGCTCTGTTTTCTGTCTTTCCCAAACCCAATCTCTTCTTCAATAATTTATCCTCATTGTTCAGCTTTGTGCGGATTGCAGTTTTTATTTGGCTGCCGTCAACACCAAACTTGGCTGCCACATGATCTGGAGGAAAAAAAAGAAATCTCTGGTTATTAAAAATGTACATATGCTATATGGACAAAAGTATTGAGCCACCTACATATTACACATACAAGGGCTTTTATGACATCCCATTCTAAATCCATAGGCATCAATATGCAGTTGGTCCCCCCTTTGAAGCTTTAAGAACTTGCACTTTTCTGGGAATGCTTTCTACAAGATTTTGGAGTGTGTCGTTCAGAAGAACATTTGTGAGGCCAGACAATGATGTTGCATGAGAGAGCCTGACTCGCAATCTTCATTCTTGTTCATCCTAAATTCATTGAGGTTAAGGTCAGGGCTTTGCAGACCATTCAAGTTCTTAGACACAAAACTTATCCAAAAATGCCTTTATGGACCTTGCTTAGTGCAATAGGACACAGTCATGCTGGAACAGAAAAGGGCCTTCGTCAAACTGTTCCCACAAAGCCAGAAGCATAGAATTGTCTAAAATATCTTGGTAAGCTGAAGCATTTAGATTTCCCTTTACTGGAACCAACTGGGCCCAGACCAAGCCCACGAAAACTATCCCATAGCATTATCCCTCCTCCACTTAAGTTTACAGTTAGCACAATGCAGTCAGACAAGTAACATTCTCCTGACATTCGCCAAACCCAGACTCGTCATTCCGCAGATAATATTTCTACTGCTCCAGAGTGCAGTGGTGGTGTGCCTTACACCACTTCATCCAACATTTGGCATCATGCTTGGTGATGTAAGGCTAGCATGTGTCTGTTTAGCCATGGAAACCCACACCATGAAGCTTCTGGCACACAGTTTTTGTGCTGATATTAATGCCAGAGAAAATTCAAAAACTCTGGAACCCTGCTCTGTATCTGTACATGGTCTGCCACTTTGTGGCTGAGTTGCTGTGGTTCCCAAATGCTTCCACTTCACCATAACACCACTTACAGTTGATCATGGAATATCTAGGACAGAAGAAATTTCATAAACACACTTCTTGCAACTGTGGCATCCAGTTACAGTACCATGCTCAAATTCAGTGAGCTCTTTAGTCTGACCCATTCTTTCACAAATGCTTATAAAAGCAGATTGCATGGCTAGGTGTTTGATTTTATACACCTGTGGCAATGGCATTGAATGAAACACTTCAAACTAATGATTAAGAGCTGAGGCACCACACTTCTGTCCATACAGTAAAAATAGCAGGTACAAAGACAGTTGGTGTTACTAAGGTATCCTTACTGTTCTTTGCCTTACCAATTAAACTTTTCAAAATCTCAGGTGGGAGCTGTGGTTTATGGCAATCCTCTCCTGTAAAGGTATTCCTACGGCCCTGCAGAGAGTGAGTGGCCAATGTTTCTCTATCAAAAAGTATCATCAGCAGTGCTGAAGTGTACTTCTTGTAGTCTGCAATTTCTGCAATGCGTTCATAAAGATTTTTTGGCACTCGAAGATTCTCAGAGAGATAGAGGAAGTTCTGGTCTTCCTGAGAGCAAAAAAGAGAAATAATGGTTAAAAAAATATTAAGTTGCATTAATGACTAAGACCCATTCCATCACTTTTAAAAATTTGATTGTTGTTGGTTAACCCAACCTTAAAAACAACGAACATTTTAAAAGAGTAGCATTAACATAAAACTAGTTCTCCTAAGAAACAAAGAAGTTATGAAGTATACAGAACACAGGAGCACTGACCTCTGGTATATTATGAACAGCTCTCATCTCTGCCTCAGGCTCACTCAGGAAAGAGACAGATTCATCAGAGTTTTGTGCTGCAACTCCTGTTTCGCCTCCATGAAGAACGTGATCCAGTGTGACCCGTAGTTCATGTGCTGTGTGCCTCATCTGCATCATGAGTGTATTCATCTCTGAAAAAAGTGTGAAACCACTTAAATAAAAAAGATGCATAGTAAATGTATTCATATAATAAGTTCAATTATTTAACTGTATCCCCACAGCACAGATAGATAAAAAGACATATATATAATTGTTATACAGTTAAAACTGACTTACTGCGCACTGACTGGCATCAATTAAATACAGTTAATACAGTATGGCAGCATGGCAAACTAGGGTGGTGGTTCCCCTCTTTAAGAAGGGGGACCAAAGAGTGTGTTCCAATTATAGAGGGATCACACTACTCAGCCTCCCTGGGAAGGTCTACGCTAAGCTACTGGAGAGGAGAGCCCGAGAATTGGTCAAACCTTGGAATCAGGGGGAACAATGTGGTTTTCGTCCTGGTCGTGGCACATTGGACCAGCTCTTTACCCTCTCGAGGATCCTTGAGGGTGCGTAGGAGTTTGCCCAACCAGTCTACATGTGTTTTGTGGATATGGAGAAGACATTTGACCGGCGAGAGTTGGACTCCGCAAAGGCTGCCCTTTGTCACCGATCCTGTTCATAGTTTTTATGGAGAGGATTTCTAGGCGCAGCCAGGGAACGGAGGGTGTCATGGTCGGTGGCCATAGGATCTCATCTCTGCTGTTTGCGGATGATGTGGTTCTGATGGCTTC
>VUQH01049862.1:31546-51657 GCA_015106775.1 Etroplus canarensis | reverse complement strand
CATGACATATTACACTGTGTCTTTAATAAAAACTACACCGAAATGCGGAAGTAGTGTGTGAAAAATTAAGTACACCCTTATTGCTTCCATAGGAATTAAGAGGGTAAGTAGCAGCCAGGTGCACTTCATTAACTGATCGTTAGCCAGTGTGATCATGTCTGTGAAAGCAGAAGTGGTTGGTTTTTGCTGCTCTGGAGGATACAGGTGTGTGAGAACGCAATGCCAACGAGTGAAGACATTGGCAATGATCTTAGAGAAGCAATTGTTGCTGCTCATCAATCTGGAAAGGGTTATAAGGCCATTTCCAACCAATTTGTAGTCCATCATCCTGCAGCGTGAAAGAGCATTCACAAGTGGAAAACATCCAGCAGAGTTGGCAATCTTCCATGGAGTGGACGTCCCAGCAAATTTAGCCCAAGGTCAGAAAGTGCTATGCTCAGAGAAACTGCACAAAACCAAAGAGCTACCTGTCAGACTCTGCTGGGCTCAGTTAGCAGGTTAAATCCTAAAGTTCTAGACCAGCGGTCCCCAACCTTTTTTGTACCACGGACCGGTTGCATGACCGGGCAGAGGCGCGGGGGTTCCAATAACAAAAATCTTTGTCAGTTAATGGTCTGTGATCTGAATGCAACATTTACACTTTATATAGAGAAGGTACGTGTGTTTCGTCTCAATGTGGTGAAGCAGTTTTGTGGGTTTCGTTGCTTCATGAGCCAGTCGGTCACAGCGGGTGAGGAGCATGTGTATTACCTGTTGTAATGAACCTGTAACTTAGGTAAGAACCTTTGTATTTTCTTTTAAATGCAGCTTTCTTTTTGCTGGCGGTCCGTGACCCTTCTGCTGTTGCCCGTTCCTTCCCGAAAAAGCTCTTCGCTGAATTTTGCTTTTAGCTCATTTTATTTTCAAGGGTTAGCTTGTGTCGCTGACGCATGAAACGAGGTTCCAGAGGCGAGGACAGAAAAAGTTGTTTTTCAAACTAAGATCCGGAAGAAGAAAGTAAAATAGCTAACATTTTACCCACGAAATTTTTTCTTTGCGGCCCGGTTCCAAATGGTCTGCGGACCGGTACCGGTACGGTTGGGGACCTCTGTTCTAGACAGTACAATTAGAAAAAGACTGAACAAGTACAGCTTGTTTGGGTTGCCAGAGAGTCTCTTCTCTTTAAAAACAACATGACAGCATGGTTTGCAAAGTTGCATCTGAACAAACCACAAATCTTCCGGAACACACCAGACCATAGTGGAGATCTTTGGCCATAATGCACAGCATCACACTTAGAGAGACTCAAACCAAACTCAAACCAGTTGTCAAGCATGGTGGTGGAAGGGTGATGATTTGGGCTTGTTGGGCAACTTGCAATTACTGAGTTGACCATGAACTCTTCTGTATACCAAAGTACTCTAGAGTCAAATGTGCGGTCGGTCATCTGTCCGACCGCTAAAGCTTGAGCCAAACTGGATCATGCGACAGGACAATGATCCCAAACACAACAGCAAACCTCCAACAGAATGGCTGGAAAGGAAAAGATTCAAATCAAACCTCAATGAGCTGATGTAAAGTTGTTAAGAAGAATGGGCCAGAATTCCTTCACAACGATGTGAGAGAAAACAGAAAACCATTACTTCAAGTTTTTGCTCTTAAAGGAGATTCTACAAGCAGGTGGCTCATTTTGGGACTTTGTTTTCAGACACTGGTTCTCCATTTTGGCTTTGTTAAATAAATAATGACATGGTGGAATCTATTTTGCTTCTGCATTGAGATTTTTGAACCTGGCAAGGACCATATGACTTTTTTTTTTTTATCATGATACATAAAACCATAGAATTGAAAGAGGGTGTACTTTCTTATTGACATGACTGTATCACCTAATGAGAATTTCTCAGTGTATGAATCAGAGGAGGCTGTAGATGAAGACCACTGTTTAATCTGGTTTGGTTGGTTTGTTGTATTCTTTCTTCACAAATGCTCAATCTCCTCCAAACTTTATCCAACACATTTGGAAAGAGAAGACACAATCTATATCTGGTTTTAACGCTGTAATTTCAAACTGCAAAATGTACCTGCCAATTTGATAGTACGGAATAGTTCATAATGTCCCGAATTCTCACTGGTGGGAGTGATGTTGACTCACAGGCTTTTATAAAACACCCCCAGATGATTAAAAGTCACCTCACTGTTCAGAAATCTTCACCTCTAAGAATGTACTGCTCACTCTGTTTTCTCCACCACGGTGCTTTGAGTGTATCAAGGTTAAAATAGTGCTAGCAGAAGAAAAGGAGATGCCAGTCACCTCCTAAAAATTAGAATTTACAAAGACTTAAAATTGACAGGCTCAGTCAGTTTCTGCTGACTGTATGAACAGACATCACATTTAATATTCCCATCTGACCTGTAGTGGGGGTGGTAGAAGAAGGAATTTTTGAAAGGGTGAAGCTCATAGAAACCACAGCTCATGTTCTGACAAGGATTTCTTATTGAAAAAAAAAAAACTTAAATGTATAAAACTGTTGGAACTTTTGAAGTAAATGAAGATGGAAAACTAAACACCACAGGCATTTGCAGAGTTAGTGAAGCTGAGCTAGCTGACATGCACTCACCGGCAACTTTGGTACTCGTTTAAGCCTGTAGACATGGTTAACGCAACCGGCTAAAATTCAAACCGAGCATCGGAGGTGGCAATGGTTCAGTCTGTCGGAGGACCTGGTTGGGAACCAGAATGTTGCTGAGACCGCCGACTCAGGACCAGCCTGTACCTGATGGCCTGTCTGTGACTTACCAGTTCAAGACCTCACACTGGACCAGTGCATATGGTGGACTGAAGACCAGACCAGAAAAAGTGTCAGCACACCCCCTCCTCAGCACCGCCAAGGTGCCCTTGAGTAAGGCACCAAACCCCTCCATTGTGCTCCTGGATGTCTACAATGGGCTGCTTTGTTCTGCACCTCCTTTAAGGCGTAGGGGTGGTTCTACTGTGTATTGTGCATGCAAAAGTGAGTGTATATAACAACTAAAAAAAGTGTGTGCTGGCTTGTAATTTCCCCTGTCTAGGGATTAATAAAGTTTTCTTTCTTTTCTTTCTTTCTTTCTTTCTTATGTAGTATGTGATCGGATTCAGGCTACATTCATATGTGGTCATAAATCTCATAAGTCACAATTCTGCACCAGAGGAAGCGAGACACGGTGAGATCAAATGTAAGCAATGGACGAAACAAGCATGGCAGACGGCGTTGATGGAGCTAGCAGGTGGAAAGAAAGTGACGTGTTGCATCCATGTTTACTTCCCTGCGCGTCACTTCAGTTCTGTAAATTGTTCACACTGGAGTCTGATGCATTTGAAATGCATTTAAATTATAATATGAAAGACCCCGAAAAATAATTGGATTTCAGCACATTTGAATTGAGCATCAAGACCTCCAGTGTGAACATGGCCTAAGTGACTTTGATTATATCATGTTTGTTGGTACCGGATAGGCTGAGCATTTCAAAAACTGCTGATCTACGGGGATTTTCCAACAACATCCATCTCAGTCTATCACAGCAGTTTTCTGTAAAGCGTATTTTACAGAGAATCATCCATAAAACACAAAATAACCAGTGACGGCAGTTCTATAGGAGAAAATGCCTCGTTGATGACAGAGGTCAGAGGAGAATGGCTAAACTGCTTCCAGTTAATATGAAAGCAAGAGGAATTTAAATAACCACCCATTCTTACCAAGGTTTACAGAAGAGCATCTCTGAATGCACAACACATCAAACCCAAAAAGAAAAAATATCCAGTCAGCAGCAGTTCGGTAGAGTGTTCTCTCCAGTGTGGTGGTTTAAACATTTGCTTCACATGAAAGGTCCCTGCTCCACAAAACCCCAAGCCCGGATAAATGGGAGGGGCATCCCGCGCCAAATCACTTGCGCAGAGCATGTGGTGACCTGTTAAGAAAAACAGGAGAAGCTGAAAGTGAGCGGCAGCCTTGTTGATGCCGAAGGTCAGAGGAGAATGGCCAGACTGCTTCCAGCTGACCGGAGGGCAGCAGTAACGCAAATAACCTGAGAGTGCAACACGTTGAAGCTACAGCGGCAGAAGGACACCTTGGGTGCCAGTACTGGAAACTGACGCTACAGTTCACACAGGCTCAGCAACACTGGACAATAGAAGATTGGAAACAGTGTTGCCTGGTCTGATGTATCTCATTCGGATGGTAGGGTCAGGATTTGGTGTAAACACCATGAAAGCATGGATCCATCCTGCCTTTTAACAGCAGTTCAGGCTGCTGGTGGTAGTGTAATGGTGTTTGGGGTATTTTCTTCGAGCCCCCTCAGTACCAACTAAGCAACATTTAAGCCTACCTGAATATTGTTGCTGACCATGTCCATCCCTGTCCAGATTGCACTGGGTGACACAGGAAACTGAGGCCAGAATTCACATGGGCTTACCAACATTGCACAATAGAAGACTGGAGAAACAATGACTGGTCCAATGAGTCTTGACTTCTGCTGCCACATTCAGATGGTAGGGTGAGAATTTGGCGTGAAGCACGCCTACCATATATATAATATGGGCCAAGATGGCGGCACGACGGTAGTGTGTGGCCACTCCAGAACCAAGGTGGTGCTTGTAACCCTGTGATTGTCCCTGTTTTGACCCGGAATTCAGGTGTTTGGGTGTGTGTGGACACTGGGATGGTGGTGTTCATGTTCGAAAGTTGGAGGTTCAAGGACGACCAGACGCCGTCGTAGCCCCGTCCACAGACGGTGCTAACTGACAATCCGGCAGCGTTGTTTTTCATGACCTGCCGGGCAGCGTCCGTGAAACCAAAGTTTTTGCGTTGATGCTGCGGCTGGGCGGTTTCTGGGGGCTCCGATCTTGGCTTGCTGTGTGGACCGGGCCTTCAGTCCTCAGCGTTGCCTGATGCCGGTGGCCGGGGAAGAGGACATCGCGGGCAGGGTTTCGTGCTGGGCCGGAGGCGGGCCCTGGCCGGCTGGCATTACCCTTGTATGGGGCACCAGGTCCTGGGGGAACGCTATTTCATTTCACTGTGTATTTATACATAGTTGAAATGACAATAAAGCAATCCAGTCCAATCCGATATATCAACAGGTCACCCGGCTGGTGGTGTCACGATGTGGGGGATATTTTCTTGGCAAACTCTGGGCCCCTTGGTACCAAATGAGCATGGCATTGTTGCCGACCATGTCCATCCCTTTATGACCACTGTGCACCCATCTTCTGATGGCTGAATCCAACAGGATAACACACCATGTCACAAAGCTCAGATCATCTCAAACTGGTTCTTGAACATGACGATGAGTTCACTGTACTCACATGTCCTCTGCACTCAGCACATCTCAGTCCAATCTCAGTCCAGCTTTGAGATGTGGTGGAACAGGAGATTCTCATCATGGATGTGCAGCCGACACTATCATGTCAATATGGAGCAAAATCCATGAGGAATGTTTCCAGCACCTTGTTGAATCTCTGACATGAAGAATTAAAGCAATTCTGATGGCAAAAGGGGGTCTGACCCTGTAATGGCAATGTATACCTAATAAAGTGGCTGGTGGTTGTATGATGATGTGCTACCTGACGGCTAGTTACAGAGCTATGGTTAGGCTAATATTAACACAATAGCTCAGGGAGGGTGAGGGTTAAAGTGTTCTCGTGTTGAGGATCATCATGTGGCAGGAAGTAGACGAGGCACCAGACATCAGCCAAGAGGGATGCCACTAGACGCTCAAATATTGTGTCAGGATATCACAACAAATGTTCAACATGAGCTTTGAGTTTTGTTGGATAATGTGAAGCCTCAGCCAAGAAACATCATTTCAACAGTATTGCAAAAGCGTTCTCTTTCCTAGACGATGTTAAAACCACAACCATATTAAAAATTAGTCAAACAAAGCCTTTCTTGTTGTGCAAGAGGCTGTAAGTCTAGACAGCCTCGGGCATGTGAACAGGTGAGATCACGTCAGGTTGGATTGAAATGTTTCCCTCTGCTGAACCTCATCAGCTCTTCTGCGGATCATTACTGATGCGACTGAAACCATCATAAACTGAAAGGATGAAAGATAAATACAGCTTTAAATCTCCAAAGTCTGTCAGTCTGTATAGTAGCTGTTGTTTTGGGATTTCTTCCTGGCCCGCATTCCTCTGAAACGGAATCCTTAAGAGTGGCAGTAAACGTCCAGCTTGTAGGTTTTCCTCGATCGAGGAACTGCAGATCGGCTGTCAATATTGACACTGAGTCCAGTCTTCGGTCCCTGAGCAGCATCTGTGTTTGCTGTAATATCTGCCAGTCTACCTCCGTCTAAAGATAGCTGGGCTTCTTTTTCATTTCACATCTAATTGCATCTTCCCGGAAAGTGTTCTCCTCTTATGGATTGGGGGAAGCAGCTCTCTGACAGCTTTGATCCGCTATTGATCGGCTCAGCTGCCTATTAATGGTCCAAGTTAGTCCCTTTTTCTTTGGCTTTAAGGCAACAGCAGAGATTTTCTTAATCCTATATATATATATATATATATATCTTTTCAGTTGGGTCTCATTACCTGTTTAATGCCTTCATGCTGGTGATGGCCAGGGCTGAGGGCATTGTGTTATTCCTGGTTCTTCATCCATTTCTCATGAAGCCTCGAGGGAATTTCTTCAGATGTAACACAAATGCTCACTCAAGAATGAGTTGGCTAGGTTTTTAAAGAAAAAGGTTATCGTGACCTCACAAAACACATTTTTGGCCATAACTCAAGAATTCATACCGATCAGACTTCACACAAACACGTCCGATAGGATGCAACAAACCAACCAAACGGCACAGTTTTTAAAAATGCAGCTGTTTTGACTGACTTCCAATAGATCCACATCACTCGTGACATTAACATTACAACTGCCAAAGGTGGGGTCATTTTGACTCCTTTGGCATTTTAAAATCACGTAACTGTTGAAGTAAAACCCGTCAGCTCATATTTCCTGACTTCTACTAAAATGGGTTTATTCGTATATAAAATGTTGGGGTGTGTGGAATAAATATAAAAATATTACAGCCTCTTACACCTAGAACCACCACAGGGGTCATTTTTTGCTCCCGTAGAAATCAATGTAAAATGCTGCTCGCTATTATTTACAAGCACTTTAATATAAAGGCTGCTACATTATGAGCCAGAGCTAGCCGGATGAAACTGATAAATCAATATATAGGGCATTCTGGTCGCATAAAAAAATGAATATTTTAGAGCAGAACGGATTGGGGCAGGGTTATTGAGCCTCAGCAGGGTGGGATAAAGTGGATCACGGGACGCGTGGACGACCAGGCAGATTGCTGCTGTTCAGTACGTTGGAGGAACTTTAGCTGAACCCTGCTGAGTACAGAAGAGGCAAACTAATCCGAGCAAGTGAAGAAGTGAAGTCCGGAGCAGAGAATCAGACCCGTGGAGCAGAGCCAAGGAGATGAAAAGGCTGCAGGCTCAGCCAAAGTGAGGTGAGCGGCGGATGACGAAGAAAGAGAGCGCCGGTGAAGAGGAGAAAGATGAGGACAGTGTGATAAACTTTCACCATTCTTATTTTGCTGTGGTGATTTTTAAAATGAAGGCGATGACCTGTTCAGTTTGTTTTACTTTTATCGCAGCTAAAACCACGCTATCCAAAATTAGTTTTAACTTTTCCATGAAGTGGTTCTTCTACATTGGTTTAATTATTAATATATGTCTTAGTCTTTGCGTAGTTTGCTGGAGCCTTTGTTCATTAGTGGATTCTAAAAAATGGTTTACCTTTATGATCTCATTCCTTTGTAACTTCTAGGTAGTTTGGAATGTTAGCGGCTGTAGTGTTTAAAAAAGGAGAACAATGTTTTAAACATCCATTGTTTTACTTCAGTCTATATCAGAATCAGAACACTTTATTAATCCCTGGGGGGGGGAATTACTGTATGGTATTCTCTGTAGTAGAAGGTTTGACATAATTTGTTTCATCCATAATCACAGGTTTTGGTGTTTTGCAATGCTAATAGTTTTTGCTGTTCAGAAAAAGGTGTTTGTTAATATCTCTTCCTTTTCTTTTTCTACATGTTCCTCTGGAGACAAACCAAGCAGAAATGGTTTCGGCTCTACTGGAATTTCTCTTGAGATACCTTCTTGCATGTCAATCTCGCCCATTATAGGAGGAAAGGTCACCGACGCAGTTAAATAACACCTTGGTGTCAGGGGCCCTGTGGTGTTTTCAAGGCTTTGGATGTTGTGGGGCAGTCTTGGCTAACCCGTCGAAGTTGAGGGCAGTACATTTGGATTGGCAGTGTGGGGTGCTGGTTCCCTTCTTTAGGACAAGAGAACTGGAAGGTGTTTTTCATCTTCACAGGGATCACAGTCCTCAGCCTCCTTGGGAGCATCTGTATCAAGGTACATAAGGACAGTCCATCTATTATTCAGACCTCGATTTCAGGAAGAACAATACAGTTTTCATCCTGGTAGTGGAACAGTGGACCTGTTTATCCTCTGGAGGATATTCAAGGGTGTGTGGGAGTTTGTTGTTGTTGTTTTGTGGACTAGGAGGTGGTATTTGAATGTGTACCTTGGGGTGTCCTGTGGTGTGGTGCTTTGGGAATATCAGGTCCATTGTTGTGGGCCATTCAGTCTCTTTACCACTATAGTGAGAGGTATGTTTGCGTTGCTGTTAGTAAGTCAGACTCATTCTCAGTCTGTCTTGGACTCCGCCAAGGTTTCCTTTTCAGCATCTCATCTCTGCCTTTTGTAGAGGATGTGGCTCTGTTGGCGTCATTGAGCCATGACGTTTAGCTTACACTTTGGGCAGTTTTCAGCTGAATTTGAAGCAGCCGGAATGAGAATTGGCACCGTCAAATCTGAGGCCATGGTTCTGAGCTGGAAAAGGGTGGAGTGCCCACTTTGGGTTAGGAATGAGTCGTTGCCAGAAGTGGAGGAGTTTAAGTATCTTAGGCTCTTGTTTACGAATGAGGGTAGAGCGGAGCAGGAGATCAACAGATTGGCGTGGTGTCTGCAGTGACGCAGATGTTGTGAGAGTCTGTTGTGGTGAAGAAAGAGCTGAGTGTGAAAGCAAAGCTGTTGATTTTATCAGTCAGTCTATGTTCCTACCCTCACCTGTGGTCGCGAGCTCTGGGAAGTGACAGACAGAATGAAATCACGGATACTGGTGGTGAAAATGACTCCTCCAGAGTCATTTGAGAGGGACATGAAGGCGAACCGCTCCTCCCCCACATCGACAAGAGCCAGTTGAAGTGGTTGGGGTGACTAACCAGAGGATGTCTCCTGAGCATCTCCTTGGTGAGGTATTCTGGGCAGGACATGCTGGAGAGAGTACATCTCTCGTACAACTCTCCGGTGTGCCCTCAGAAGATCTGGAGGAGGTGGCAGGGGAGAGGGAGCCCTGGGCTGCTACCCCAACGAACTGGACCTGGATAAGTGGCAGAAAATGAATGGATAGATTTGATGCTATGAGTCTGGTCAGAAAAGGAATAAAAATGGCAACTTGACTGGTTGGTTAGGGTAAACCCCCAACCTGCACCCTAAAAAAATCTTTAACTCACTAGCACCTGAGTATCTAGATGTGTTCGGCGTACGAATGAGACATGTGGACCAGACTGAAACAGTCAGTCTCTTGTTTAGACTCAGCCTGGACTTCTCTACCTTTTTTGCTCACCTTCCTGGTTTGACGTCTTTCTCCCATAAAACTTCTATACTGTAAGTGGAGTCTCCCCCTGGTGGCCATTAGAAACGATGCAGGTTTAAGGCGTTTTGCTTCACTTGTCAGACCCAGAAGCTACATTTTTTTTTAATGTTGAAGAAAATGGGGGGCCTAAAACAAAACTGATTTTAAGACTGTATGCAATACAAATGTATGTTTTTTGATTGCTAAGCACTTTGAGTGGCTGGTTAGCAGTCAGGGAATACCAATCAGAGCAGCGGTGGCTCTAGATTCAGTATTTTTGCTGCACAGCTGAGTGGGTGTGTTCTCTCAGGCCCATGAGGAAAGCACAGCCTCACTTGCACACTCTGCCCAGAATAAAAAATAATTTGTCTGCTGCCCGTGCAGCGGCGTAGAGAAAGCGTCTGATTCAGTCCCTCCTATCCATGTGTGAAGGGAAGATTGAGGGAGGCTGTATCTGACGACACAGTTTTGCAAGGATAAAACGACGAGCGTGAATGCTGCTCTTCTACAAATTTAACTTCTCATCCTATTGTTTCAAAGATCAACTTCAGCAAGGATTGGGGAACTTTTTAAAGCGCCTGATATCATTCAGGGAGACAAACCGTTCTCAGAGTGCTCTCTGAAAATTGTCCGTCTTGGAGACAGATTGGGTTCTTGCTTAATGTGAGATCTTTTGAAGGGAAAAAGGCAAAGAATCCCATTTAAACTTAATCCCAGTTGCTCAAACAGAACGGCTCTGTGAATAAAATCCCTGCTGTGGAGGAAGGCTGTCATTTACCCAGCGTGGGCTGTGACACTCGACTGAGTTCAGCAGGTCTCCATCAGTGTTTACCCTTTCTCCAGCTTCCCAGATGAGCCCTCATCATGGGGCTGACTGCCTCCTGCTGAAACCTCCATTTCACCTGCATTAAAGGGAAACTGTTTTCTTTGTTTAACTGATGTTTTTTAAGAAATATTTTTAGAAATTATTTCAGTAATAGCGTGCGTTTTTAAGCACTGATTAATTCAGTAGACGTGAATGTAAGAATGTGTTGTCTCATTGAGATGCCAGTGTGAGCAACACGCAGAAGGTCCTGCAGGGATTTATGAAGTGGAGGCACGCCGAACATTCATCACTGCAGTTTAACATAGTAGGGAGTGTTAAATCTTACTCAGTGGCCAAAGAAATGAATCACTAGCAGACAGCTTACAGAAAAAAAATACTCTGCAAAAATCCAGCTCTCAAAAACAGAAGAAAAAGGAAAACTAATATTAATGGGTGTGAAGAGGGAAACATGCAAGACACAAGATATCAGAATCACAATACTTATTAATCCCTCCGTTCTGCATGCATAAATATCAGCAAAGAATGTGCCAGTACAGTTGAGAAAATAAAATGTAGAAAACCCAGCTTGGCAGTAGGTGAAAGTACAGTTATTAAGGGGAGGAGCTGTGCAGCGGAACGGTCACAGGCAGGAGTGACCGTGGTCATAAATCAGTTTGCATAGTTGTTACCCAGTTATTATTGCAGTTTATTTTTTACACAGTAAGATATACATGGATGAACTATAGACATGAGTGAATGAAAGTCTGGATTATGAAAGTGGATCATCTACCGCTTTTCCGGGGGTCCCAGTCGTGGAGGCAGCAGTTTGAGCAGGGACAGCCACCTCCTCCAGCTCTTCATGGGGGACACCAAGGCGTTCCCAGGCCAGCTTGGAGACATAGTCTCTCCAGCATGTCCAGGGTCTGACCCGGGGTCTCCTCTCAGAGGGGCGTGCCCGGAACACCTCAAGTGGGAGGCGTCCAGGAGACATCCTGATCAGATGAACCACCTCAACTGGCTCCTTTGGATGTGGAGGAGCAGCGGCTCTACTCTGAGCCTCTCCTGGATGGCTGAGTTCCTCACCGCGTCTCTCAGGGTGAGTTCAGGAACCCTGCAGAGAAAGCTCATTTCAGCAGCTTGTATTCATGATCTCATTCTTTCAGTCATTACCCAAAGTTCATGACCATAAGTGAGGGTAGAAATGTAGGCTGACCAGTAAATCAGTTTTGCCTTAGAGCTCAGCTCCCTCTTCACCACGACAGACCCGTAGCAACGTCCACATCACTGCAGACGCTGCTGTGATCCGTCTGTCCGTCTCCCGCTCCATCCTCCCCTCACTCGTGAATAAGACCCCGAGATACTTGAACTCCTCCACTTGGAGCAGGACCCCCTCCCAACACGGAGAGGACACGCCACCTTTTTCCGCCTGAGAACCAAGGACTCAGACTTGAAGGTACCGATTCTTATCCCGGCATCCCACCAGGGCCTGAAGGTCATTCCTACTGAAAATGAAAGTGCATATAAATAAATATAATAATATATAGAGATATAGCTATATATATAGTTTTGTTGGGAATAAATAAAGTCAATATATATTGGAGGGGGGGACAGAAATGGATGTAAAATATATATTAAAATATGAGAAGATCTAGCAAATAAAGATCACAGTGTCACAGTGAGGAGTGTGATGTCACAAGTAGGAATGATTTCCTGTGGTGTTCTGTGGAGCATCATGGTGGAATGAGTCTGCAGCTGAACGGGATCCTCTGTCTGTCATGGAGTTGCTGTGAAGGATTGTCCAGGAATGGACGAAGAGCGAACATTTAATAGTTTTGTGCAGAAGTCCCAAAACACAGTCTGAACGGGAACAAACGGAAATCCAAAAATGAGCACAGAGAGCCCCAGAACTGTTCAGGGAAACACTGGGGAGACCGGAACAACCAAAACAATCAAAGCAGGGACCTGAAAACTTAACATGAATCTAAAATTGGATCCTATCACCAACCTGACAACAACAGGAAATCATCTGCAAACGTAGCAGGAAGAGTTCAAGATGCCTTGACACTAGGTACAGTTCTCTACAACAGTCTGGAGCCCCCCTTCATTTCTTTATATGTTGCTAGGAAAATGGGAAATGGGTGCAACAATTTATTGATTGGATGGATTACTTTTTGTCATTTCAACTACATATAAATACACAGTGAAATGATACAGCGTTCCCCCAGGACCTGGTGCCCCATACAAGGGTAGTGCCGGCCAGCACAACACCCCGCCCGCAATGTCCTCTTCCCCGGCCACCGGCATCAGGTGACGCCGAAGACTGAAGTCCCAGTCCACACAGCAAGCCGAGATCGGAGTTCCCAGAAACTGTCCATCCGCAGCATCAGCCCTGCGACGATACTCCCCCCGGAAACCAAAAACTTTGGTTCCTGGACGCTGCCCGGCAGGTCATGAAAAAACAATGCTGCTGGATCGCCAGTTAGCCTCGTGGACGGAGCTACAATGGCGTCTGGTCGTCCTGGAACCTCCGACTTTCGAACACGAACACCACTGTACCGGCGTCCACAACATCCGAACACCTGAATACCGGGTCAGAACATGGACAATCACTGGGGAACAAGCACCACCTTGGTTCTGGAGTGGCCGCGCGCTACCGTCGCGCCGCCATCTTGGCCCCTGCTTCAGCCTTTGTGAGGTCAGACACTGGGATGAATTAAAATGACCCTCATGTCCCAACATCAGAGTTCATGGATAGGTTGAGGTCAGGTGTGATTCAGTCAACTTTTTCCACGCCAAACTCATCTGACCATGCCTTTATGGACCTTGCTTTGTGCACTGGGGTACAGTCGTGCTGGAACAGTAAAGAGGCTTCCTCAAACTGTTGGGACAAAGTTGGAAACATGCAATTGTTCAAAATGTTTAGGTGAGCAGAAGCATCAAGATTTCTGTATCTTGCGAGCCCAGGCCCACCCCACCCCACCCCCCCAAAAATCCAAACCCATAGCATTATTTTCTAACAAATTATATAGTTGGCACAATACAGTCAGACAGGTACCATTCTCCTGGCCACACCCAGACTCCTCCATCAGCGTACCACATCAGAGCATCATCACTGTTCAGTGACAGCATGCTTTACACTGCTCCATCCAATACTTGCAATGCTTGCATGCAGCTGCTCGGTTATGGAAACCCATGCCACGAAGCTCCTGGTGCAAAGTTTTTTACTGATCTTAATGCCAGAGGAGGTTTGGCGTTTTGGCAACTTTTAACGCACTATGCACCTGAGCACCTCACAAGATCTGCTACTTGTTGGTTGGGTTGTTGCAGTTCCTAAACACTTCCCCTTTGCAATAATACCACTAACAGTTGATTGTGGAATATCTAGGGGGGAAGAAATTTCACAAGCTGAGTTGTTGCAATGTGACATCCAATTACAGTCGTCTTACTACATCCAGGTTCAGTGAGCTCTTCGAAATGACCTAATTCATTTACAGAACAGGCAGAATGGTTAAGTGTTTGATTTTATGAACCTATGGCAGTGAACTGAGTGACAAATCTCAGTGATTAAGAGGTGAAGCCCAGTTCTGTTGCCCATATAGTATATTTCTGTTTCTATTTTTTTTTAACAACAGAGAATGTTGACCTGAAGCTCTGCAAAGAATCATCCACAACACTCTACAGATGAGGCGTCTCAGATACCTGCAGTCCATGTATTGCTATCTCTGCATCTTTGACCGTGACTACACTTCTACACTTTCAGCTTTTATTGCAAGTTAGAGTGTTGCTTGTAGTGATAATTTTTTTCACCCAACTCAGCAGTAAAAAGTATTAGAAAATCTTTCATTGTTCAAAATCTTTGATGCTTTCCTGCAGCTTCAGTGTACTGGTTTATTTTCAGTGCTCTCATAATGTCATTTTTGGCTGCTGCATACAGCTGTTTTCAGCCACGCTAAAAAAACCAAAAAAAACAAAATGCAGAGGGAAGGCGTTCACAGCTAGCTGCTGAACACATGTAAAAGATTTAGTGGTTAAGAGGGTATCAAAACCCAGAGGTAAATAAGAGTAAATATTAGAGTTACAGTTATCAGGTGGCCAGAAACACAAGATAATACACATCTTCCAAATGTCAGGGTAGGCATAAGCTAATGAGTTAACTATGTCAAATTAAAAGTTGTGGAGATGACAGCGTTTTTTGTTTTTTTTTTCCAGTGCAGTTGGTGAAAAACACATCCCTCAGGTTTACAACAAAAACAGCATTAGTGCCTGCATGTAAGAAATTTCTCCAGAAGAAAATTCATTTAAGGCACATTCACTTTAAGGTCAAATTTATTTTGAATGAAAATATATTTAGTCACATAAAAAGCAGCAGACAAGTATGTATTTTAAGACTATGAGTGTTAGCCCTCTCAGAATTAAAATTCTTTGTAAAACACATACAACACAGAGTTGCTACCAGCTCAGCTAGATGGACGTTTTAAAAATTGGACTTCTATACAACTTAATAACTTTCACCAACATATAGAGAGTTACCATATGGAAAAACAGCACTTCTTTAGATAGCTCCAGTTAAGACATTATTTTGGAAAAAAAAGTCAAATACACAGAGGAGGAAGGACAGAACCTAATTAAAATGTAAATTGATGCTTATAAAGGATAAGGGTAATATTAAAAGCAAAGCGATATCTTGGATTTCCCTGACATTGCAATCAGATAGAGGCTTCGCCATGTTAAATGTATGCAAATCAAGATGAGAGAAGGAAGCAAACATGAAGCTCACGGAAGAGGACTGGTTGAATATATGTAGAGCGCGGTCTACCACCTGAAGCTCGGGACTGTAGAGGGAATTCTCCTAGAAGAACGCTTTACGGTTTTTCGTGATTCCCAAAGAGAGTCACAAAGCAAAACACCTGAACATGGTCACTGTCAGAGAATGTGTGGTAATATGTCTGCTGATCACTTCTGGTTTCTTCTTATTGGTTGGATGTACTAATGCAGATAAGATCAATAATCAACCCGCAGATCAAATTTGATTTTTAGTGTTTCCTATTTGGAGAATCAGAATCTGAATACTTTATTAATGCCTGGGGGAAATTGCTTGCATTGTGGACACTCTGCTAAGTATATATAAATGTCTCAACTGATCTTACAAAAAACAAGACATATTTGTTGCAAATACTTTTAATTGCAAGTAAGAAAGCGATGACTAAGAAGTGGTCAACAGTTTCTGAATGGATACAAATACAGCTGACCTTCTCTCTGAGACTCGAAACTACAAAATTTAGACAATACTGGGTAAAGTGGATAACATATCATACTAGGAAACAAAATATTTTAAAAACATGTTTGTATTACTTATCAGATTTTTATGACTACTATCTCTTCCTGTGGAAAAAGAGGGAGCAAATCTTTGGATCTGAAAGAATATGAGGTTCCACTGATTTGTGGATCAGCCTTATCCACAGTGACTACACTTTCGAATATGGAATAACAAAGGGAGACGCGGCTGAACTGCAGACCTCTTACACAATAATTTGATCCATTTCATTTTTCCTTTTCTTTTTTAACTATCCCTGTTATTGGATGCATTTCCTAACGTGTACAGTGGCCCTGTCTGTTTTTGTGTTCTATTTGTTGCTCGTGGAAAATTCATGAAACTAAAGTTCAAAGAAAAAAATCTTTGTAAAACCCATTTACTAGATAATAAAACTAGGCAATATTCCACTGCAGGAACTTGTGGGCTGTTTTAGGGCAGCTCGGGCCTTCGTGCGTGTTCTGCCCGCAGGAACTGTCCGTTTAGGAGCTCTTTCAGGACCGTTTTTAGGGGAGAAAAAAAAAATACTGTTTGTTTTTTTGGCACAATAACATATCCACTACGACGCTGGCTCAGTGAAGAGAAAGCATTAAAGATTAACAACGTGTGGAAAGAGTAAATTGATAAGAAATAAAGGTTGGGGGTGTTTTAGCTGTTAATAAATGCCACTGAAAGCTTCATTTTGGAACCAGTGATTGTTTAAGCGGAGGGATTGCTGTGGCTCTTCTTTCACTGGCTGATGATATAAAGCTCACTGGCTTCTGACAAATGTGTAACACTTGACTGAGTTGTATACTGTTGACAGCATTAGGAGTGCAGCTTCTCTTGCAGTTTAATCCATTGCCTTCTTTATCACCCCTTTCCAGTCATCCATTGTTCATTATACAGCCTTGTCTTATCCTGAAAAGCTAAGCCTGCATATTGTTGAAATGCTTTTCTTTTGGTCAAAGCCTTTACGGAGGTAGCCTACTCTTTATGGTTCATTTAGACAGTATATTTTTTCATGTTTTATATTGAAAGTTATGTTAAAGAGCATTATGAATGATTTATGTATATCCATACATTCCATTAGTAAGACAGCTGCTTTCTTATCACGATAATTTACCTTCAGCTTTGTTAAAAAAATTTCTGGAGATTGGAAAACTAAACCTTAAACTTTCAATGACCTTTGATTTTTTTTTTCATATAAAATATACATATTTTGTCCTTCACAATCAAATCTAAGTACATCTACCATCTTTACTATGCGCCGGCCTCATCTATGCCAGCTGCTTTGACCTAGTTTTAAGAGAGTATGTGTTTGTTATGTTTTCATGACTTATTTTTCAGCTTCTGTCACTTTTAGGATCCCGCCGCCTCGAAGCAGGCAGCGCACCTGTTTAATTTAGATGTTCTCCCTCCCCCCTGTAATAGACCCTTGTGGGACATCTTAAAATCCCAGTTCACAGCTTTAATCCCCTCTTCACACATATTTCATATCCCTACAGATGGACCCAATCCTCGGTTTACAAGCTTACCGTGTGCGATGCCCCTGTGTCGCTTTGATTCCTTCTCTCCTTTTGAGAACATCTGATAAGGATTCAAAAAGAGATGGAAAAGAGCCGAGTACAAAAGCTGAGATAAAATGGAGATTGATATTTTCTCCAACTGTGTGCCACACGTATCTATTTATCATTAAAAAAAATCACAAGTCATGATGCTAAGGGCTACGAGGACAGCCAAAAACGAAATGTTTTTCTAAATAAGACGTCAAACTATGACCTACAGCTTGCCCTTCCTCTTACATGATTGGCTGCTTTTGACACCTGTCTTCTCTTCTTTGTCTTCCAGGGCTGAATGAGTGTATGATCAATAACGGCGGGTGCTCCCATGTCTGCGTGGACCGACCAATTGGCTTTGAGTGTCAGTGCCCCACCGGCTACCAGCTGCTAGACAAAAAGACTTGTGGAGGTAAATAGAGAAATATACAGTGTATTTCAGACAGACCAAGCAGAGTGGAAGGCTGGCTGCTGACCAAGCCAGTATAAATCTCTGTTTGTGCATGTGCGTGGTGTATTGCTTTGGGCAGCTTGCAGCTCTCGAGCTGTCTGTCTCTGTGCCCTGCCCATCACTCCCACGGGAAAGCTAGTGCAGTCTCACCGCTTTCACACATGCATAGGCTGTAGTATGTCCTTCACACCCTTTCTATCATTTTAGCAGCTCGCCGTCACAACCAAGGAAGAAACAGGTCAGGAGAAGTAAAAAGGGACACACCCTTTCTCCCTGTTGGCCCCTTTCGTCCCTTGAATTGCCAGTGACGACATGTTTCTCAAACATGTGCAGTCATAATACAATGTACATTTTTATTCCCCACTGTAGCTTTCATATCACTAAAAAGAGGTACTATATTTACATTTTCAGTTCAGTTTCCACTTCTATCTGTCACAGCTAACAAGGGAGGCTGTTGCTTTCGGACTGGTGTTGTCTTTCAGCTGATTGATAACTCTGTCTTCTCGTCCCTGTAGATATTGATGAGTGTGAGAACCCTGATGCTTGTAGCCAGATCTGCATAAACTACAAGGGAGATTTTAAATGTGAGTGCTATGAAGGATATGAGATGGACCCCGTCACTAAGACTTGCAAGGCAGAAGGTGAGTGACAGTAATCAACAGTGTAATTTCAGCGTGGCTAAGAAGAGAGGAATTAAGTCAGACATGTCTAGAGATTTGTCAGTGATCAGGAAAATACAGTGTTTGTGATTTTACTCCATGTACCTCCAAGCTAAATTAAAAATTTTGTTATATCTCCTAAACAAAAGTCGGGCGATGATATGGTTTTGTTGCCCTGGTTGTGTTGCCGTTGCCATAGAGATTTGTGATGCTGTCATAATAGCTTCAGATTTCGAGAAGCTTCACCAAACTTGGTAGGTGTGCGCCCTCCGAGGAGCAGTAGGTTGCTATTGAATTTCTGCTCTCTAGCTCAAATATGAATCATGTTACAGAAAAAAATATGTTAAAAATCGGTGAAGTTTGAGATCTGTTTCAGATTATAAGAGCAGCTTTCCTCTAATGACTGATAACAGCACTTTCTCACAAGCACTGAACTGCCTCAATAGCGCAACACTTTACTCTCTCTTTAGTACAACATTGTTGACCCCTTCTCTTCTTATAATCACAAACATCTTTCTGTTGTTATATTCTCATCATTGCTCTGCAGTTGTTTATGTTCTTGACTTAACAGCGCACACACACAAAAAACCCCCCAAACATCACATCGCCAAGGCAACCACTGTGTTTTTCCTAGACTGAATTTGTCCTCTGGTTCCTGTCCCATTAGACAGTTTGATGACAGACTGATGTGTTCAGCGATGCCGAACACTTATAATTAGGTATAGCAACTCTTCAGGGGTACCTGACTGAGTCACTGTGGAGGCTAATTACACCAATTTAATCCAGCCCCCACGCCCCCGCTCGCCGTGTTGATAAGATGTCTGACTAGTGGCGGACAAAGCAAACTGCTAAGAAGCCGGTTGATTTTCTTTGACCTCCAACTATGGCCGAAAGCTGTTAGCGAGAGGATTTCACACTGAGGCCATTTTGTGTTTACACTTCATTTCCCTGCAGATTTTTATTATTTAATTGGCAGGAAACGGCCAGTCAAATGAAATGTGTTGATTCTGTCCCCGTGGCTGTCGAGTGCTGATTTGATTTTCCTCAATTAAACTAAGTTAATATCAAAGCTCAACATTTGCATGTGCGTGTGTTGTATCTGTCCTCTTGCCTCTTTCGACGCTTGTGTACTTTTCCCTGCATGGCTGCCCAGTGGGTTAGCTATCAGTATATCATGGCCATGAGAGAATTGTGTTTGGCTGTGTGTCAGAAGCCAAATTGCAGTGAATGCAGCAATCCAGCCACTTGGTTTTGAGGCAGTGACAATGACTCCTGACTGTGACAGCCCCATAAAACCAGCAGGGGAGCATTTTCCCCTTTAGAGGGGTTGGAAACATTGTCATTGTAATGGCCAGTTTTGAGAATGCTCCATCCCAAACATCACTGTCACAATGCAGAGTTTTGGGTGGGAGAGGAGGGAAAGGGCGGAAAGAGAGGATGTGCAGGAGTGCAATACTACAATGAGGCTACGACACAGACTGTCAAAAGGGAAACTGAGGCAAGCGAGCCATTAATGAGAGAATTTCATATCTGCCCCAAGAGATAACTGCCTGCAGCTGCCATCCTATTACCATGCACTGTCAGAAAGAGATAGGCTCAGTATAGATGTTACAAGACAAAGGTGGGCTTTAGTTATAGTCAGGCAGATAAAGCCATCCCCACAGGCACACACTGTTATAGTATTT
>VUQH01049862.1:4709-17643 GCA_015106775.1 Etroplus canarensis | reverse complement strand
TTTTCTGGACTCACTTCACTGAAAGTATTTGCATAAAAATCAGACAAAACTGTTTTCCACTGATCCTAATTCAGCTCATCTTCTTCTTTCAGCTGCTTCCTTTAGGGGTCACCACAGTGGATCATCTGCATCCATCTCACCCTACCCCCTTGCATCCTCTTCTGCCCCACCAAACATCTGCATGTCCTTCCTCATTACATTCATGAACCTAAGTACTGATCAGATACCAGTTTTCAATCATTATCTTCTCTTTTTTTTTTTAGACATTTCCAAAAACGTGTCTAAAATAAAATGCAACAAATACTTCCCACAATATAAGATAGCTTTTAAAATATAAGAATTTTAGATTGTTAAGAATGCATGGGTCTGTCCTTAAGAATTTTAAGCTTAATTTAATTTTATCAAGCTTGTTCTGACCTCTTCTCTGTTTTTGTGTCTTAGGATCGTATCTACTGGACAGACAGAGACAGAGCAGCGGTCTTCATGGCCAACAGGCTGACTGGCCAAGACATCCACACACTTGCTGAAAACCTCAATGACCCCCATGACATCGTGGTCTTCCACCAGCTTCGACAGCCGCAAGGTGCGTGTACAGCGCGAGTGAGGGACTTTGCGTGTGTCCCCGCACGTATGTTCTTGTGTTGTCAGATCAGTTTCTTCCCATCGCTTTGATTGTGTGAGCTGAGTTTCACCTCCTCTGTGTGCCCCTGTCAACGTAGGCACATGAATAAATAATGGCGAGCCTTGTGACTGTAGTAGAGTGAGCATAGCGATGGGAGCAGCGGTACATTCACACATCTGTCAAAACCCTGCCTCCAACCCAGTTTTTTCTAACAGGACAACCCAGATCTGAATTGAGTTGAACAGAGCACTTAATCATGAATGTGGCGTCTGTGTGTTTTCTTTCTTATGTGCCACTTCTCATATTTGTCTTGATCTTTCTCTTTTTGGTCCTACCTTCCAGTATGTGGGCTTTGCCCATTTATATTTTATCTTTCACTGTATTTCATCGCCATTTTTCCTCTTACATTTTTGTCATATTCAGTTTGTTGAGAAATAGTGAAGTTGTACCTCATAGAGTAGCACAGAACTGGCTACATTTCTCTATGTTGCCAGATTTCATTCTTTGTATTCCTGTAGACTTTGTTTACACAAAGTAATGAGCTTTGTTTAAAGGGAATTCAACAGCGCTCACAGTAGGGAACAATAAAGTACAACAACTGTGTCTTTCCAACTGCGTTATCTCCCCACATTGCATTAATGCTAATCTTATTTATATAACCATAGCTGTGTAATTCTCCTTGTTGCTCTCTTTCTTTCTGTTACGGTCTCCAGGCCCAGACAGCTGTAATCTGGGCAGTGTGGCCAATGGAGGTTGTGAGTATTTGTGTCTTAAGGCTCCACAGATCACTGAACACTCGCCCAAGTACACCTGCGCCTGCCCTGACGGACAGGACCTGGGCCCTGATATGAGAGGCTGTGTGCCAGGTAAGGTTGTTTATTAGTGGCAATGGAGAGTGTTTAATGATCAATAATACCTAAAAGGGACTTGTTGGATACAGTGTTTACTGTGGGTATCAGTGTGTATATCTTGCTAAGTAAATCAACAGGATGTTTTTATTACCACACTTTCAGCTACACCTTTATTGATGTTTTAAAACATTAACAAGAAACAAAGAAATCACAGAAGCTAAAAGAAAACAAACGACAAGCTGCTTCTGTTACTGTACATGACCAGCCATAGCCAAACAACCCTTATTAACAAAAAAGTATACCAGACTAAAATACATATGGAAATAATCAACTTTGCATAACAGTTAATTATTCACATTTACTTTCTGTCAGATTCAGATCCTTCACAAAGTTCATAAAGGGCTTGGCTCTTCTTTCAGTATATACGGTATGGTATAGCAGAAGGTTTTAGACGCCTTGTCATTTCATTGGCTCATCAGCACTGAAAATGAAAAGTAATGAACCCCATTCTTTTGAAGAACAAAAACATAACAGAATTGCTTTGAAAAAAGAGAAATATGTTGCAATGAATAAGACAAATAATATCTGTCTGTCCATCCATAATTGCTATACCTCCTACACTATTGGTAAGAATTTAGTAAAACTTTCTCAAAATGATCACCTTTAGGTCTTTACCCAAGTCGGATTATCGTTTTACATGCACTTTTCCGTTTTCACAAGAATCACTGCTGCTCCTAGATTATTGGCCAGATTGTAGTGAAACTTGCACACAGTGATCACCTAATAGGTTTTAATTGTGCTTAAGATCAAGGTCCATAGTTGCCATTTTATGGGCACGTTCCATTTTCACAAGAATTGCAGCTCCTGAAGGTATTGGTCTGGATTGTAATGTTCGTAAAGTTAATATGTACCCCTCTGCAATCTTTACTGTCATTATGTTTATTTATGACATAATAATGGCTGAAGTTAGGTTAGCAAAGAGAGAGGTGGGCAGTGGAAAAGGCTTAAAGTGTGTAGTATAAAAGGCTGGACACTGTATTTGCTATGGTGATGGACAGGTTGACGGATGAGGTAATGGGCTATAAAGTTCATGGACAACACTGATCTGTAATGAGAATACAAAGCAGGTGGAAGAGAGCCTGGAGAGGTGGAGGTATGCACTGGAGAGAAGAGGAATGAAGCTAGTAGAAGCAAGACAGAGTACATGTGTATGAATGAGCGTGAAGTAGGTGAAATGGTGAGGATACATGCAGTAGGGGTAACGAAGGGAGTTTGAATACCTAGGGATCAACCATCCAGAGCAACAGACAGAGCACAAGAGAGGTGAAGAAGAAAGTGCAAGCAGGGTGAAGGGGTGGAGATGAATGTCAGGGGTGCTTTGTGACAGACTGTTAGCAGCAAGAGTGAAAGATGGTATTAGGATCTGCTATGATGTTCAGAGACGGTGGCACTGACGAAAAGACAGGAAGCAGAGCTGCAGGTGGCAGAATTGAAGTTGTTGAGATTTTCGCTGGGAGTGACCAGGATGGACAGGATTAGAAATGAATACATCAGAGGGACAGCTCAGGTTTAACAGTGTGGAGACAAAGTTAGAGAGGCAAGCATGGAGATGGTTTGGACATGTGCAGAGGAGTGATAGTGGATATATTGGCCAAAGGATATTGAAGATGGAGCTCCCAGGGAGGAGGAAAAGAGGAAGACCACAGAGAAGGTTCATACATATAGTGAAAGAGGACATCAAGAGGGTTGGTGTGACAAAAGAGGATGCAAGGGATAGAGTGAAATGGAGGCAGATAATCTGCTTTGGCAACCCCAAAAGAGCGCATATAAAAAAAAAAATAGATGTAGCCTGTTTGCATTAGCCTGTTATAGTGTGTTACTCTGAGGTGTGTACTCACAGTCTAAGATGATGTCGAATCCTCTGCTGAGATTTCAGCTTCCACATCTTCATTCCATGCTTATAATGTAAATTCTCTGGAGAAAAAGATGTAACCAGGTTATACATTTCTTATATGATGCCCTTTCTTAAACTATCTTTTGAAATCATAACATTACTGTTTGACTTATGTTGATGGACTTTTATGAAACTTCTCAACTGGAATGCTCTCTGTTCAGATTGAATTTGTGCCTCAGTTCTTCATAGGACAGGATCTTTTCAAGCTCTGCAGAAGCCCAAGGCTTTAATCCATCATCTGTTAGCAGTCATTACCCCCACATAGCCCACTCAACACTATTTTGTGAAATATAGTTAAATTTTTGTAAATATTTTCTCACATCACCGAATCAACCAGATTATCAGTCTGTTTTGCCCCTTTTTTTGCTGTGTCAGAGTATAAATACATTATAATTGCTCATAGGCCATGCGTGCCCAATGAGGAATATCATTTGCTGAAAAAATAAAACATAATGTTCTTCAGCTGTACAGCAATGTAATACAAGCAGTAATTTGCAATAAAAACAAAAGAGGAAAAAAGAATAAAGTTTCAAATGCATCACAAAGATATGATTAGGTACCAAGGGAGAATGTTAATAGTTTATTAAAATTAAATGTTAATGAGTTATATTCAATGTTATTCTGGCAAATCTTACTTAAAAATGAATGACTTGGTAATCTTCTTATTTCATTTTAGCAGCTCGTGAAACCGAGTTTATTAAGGAAGATTAATGCAAATGGATGTATCTTGAATACCTTTAATATTTTGTTTTCTTGTCATTTTTGTTGATATTGTAATTTAACATCTATCTTAAAGTTTTATAAACTTCACAAGGGAAATATTTCCAGCAGACATTAATGTGCTTCAGTTTCCTGTTGAGTTTATGTTAATGTCATATGAGAGGCAGATGTTCATTTTTGGTTTGCTTAATGATCTCTGAATATGTTTTATAATGGCCCGTCTGTGAAGATTTTAATCATAAAGTGATTACAAAGGCTTTAAGGCATCTACAGTAATTCAGTTTATTGAGCGAAAGGCTTCTGCTCTGTTTTTGCTTTGCCTGTAGCAGCGCCAAGAGACGACATGACAGTGACATCCTCACCCCCCACTGAATTTACAGCTGGCACTGGAGAGACTGGGGGAACCGGGGGAGTGTCACAGGCAGATACCATCCCCCGCTTGACCACAGCGCCGTCCGGTTCCCCCGAGCCTCTCACACCCCTCAGCACACTCAAGCCTGTGTCATCACAGGAATCAAAGGCACTGGGCTCCCACTCCACCGCCACTGCCATGGTTCTCTCCACGACACCCACAGGGGACAGCAGCGTCTCACAACACTGTAAGTGGGCTGTGGACCGGAAATTGTGTTTATCAGTTGCGCCTCTGTTTGAATATTTTTTTAAAAAGATATGCAGTGTACACAGCCACAGAAACCACTAGTGTTACATTCAGAATTCAAGATGTAGCACTTCAGAGCTCCAACCCTTTGTGATTAACATTTCTCACAGGTCCACCAGGGTCCTCTGTATGATTTAGAAAGAACTGGGCATTAACAAAAGCTGGGACACCATCCTTTGATAAAGTGCCACTTTCACCTGAGTGGCCTCATCTCCTGTCAAGTACCACATCTGACAGTTTCGCTCACACTCATAATGCAGCTAACAACCTCACTCTCACTGTAATGATGACATTTAAGTGAGGTATCTACAAGCCCCAACAACCACAGTCATCTGACTTTAACGGGCGTGACGGATGGTTCCTTCTCACCTTGAAACTATGTTGTTCCCTCCATTAATTGTGCTCTGTGTGGGCAGCAGCGTGTTGTATGTCTATAGGGGCATATGTGCAACTGTCAAAGTGTACATTCATAAATTTCTTTGTAAGTATGTTGTATAAAAAAGAAATATAAAGTCACATTGGAGCCTAAGAGAGCCCAGATGGATGGAGAGCAGACGGTCAAGTGCAGTTTCAAGGTTACATGGTGGGAAAGGCCTCTTTAATTTTACCTTTTTCCATATTCTGCACGCATGATCAGCCACTCCCCACCTCCCTGTTTTTATCTTCCCTCTTTTTCCACCACCTCACCCTTCCTGACTGCACTGCTTATCTTTCACTCTGTTTCTCACACTTTTTTCCCTCCTGCATGCTTTCTCACTCTGCCATCTTTTCGCCCTCTCACCCCAACACCTCTTGCTTGTTTCCGTCTCTCTGCAGCTGGAAGCGAGCATTTCCTCCTGGGTGAGAACCTAACAGTGGCTGTTTTAGGAGTGGTCATCCCCATCGGTAAGTTACCGCAGCTTCCCTTGTCTGTTTTTGTCTGTCCATTATAAAGGCCTGCAAGGCTGCACAAAGCTGCAAAGCCGTCTCATTGCTGCCTGTGGCCGATGTCTGTTGTCCATTCACCCTGACCTTGCGAGATGAGAGAAGCCTGGCCTACAGGTCTTCCTCACTGAGGTTTCACAGGAGTCACTTTTTGTGTGTCTTGACATTGCTGCCGCTCTGCATTATTCACTTCACACCACGTTGTAGTGGATTCTCCTACTGCAAGGGATCCTTCATCATCATTTAGTCTAGTTGAAGTAGTTTACTGCAGTAAAAGTAGTTTCTTAATCTAAATGAACAAAAAAACCCTTTTTTTTTTAAATTCACAGGACATTGTATGGTGGCAGACTTGCCTCTCAAAAGTCAGATTTCAGACAAAAGTAGCCAAACTCTATTGGAGACTGGCTAATTTCCATAACAAATGGCTGGTGACAATGCAAAAACCTGCTGCTGACAGATTTTAGCAGCTGTAGCTACCTAATTTAGCAAATATTTCAAAATCAGAAACAGTACTTAATTTCTTATGTTACAGACACTCTGTTAAGTATACTTAAATATTAATATGAAAAATAAATATGAATATATGTACATATATACCAAATATACAGTGTGTAGCATAGGTGGCAATAGGGTATAGGATTAAGTATATATCGTAGTGTTTCCTCCATGAGTTTGACTCAGGCACTGTAATCATTCAGCTTGTTCACAGATTTTAAAGGGATAAATGCGCAACGCAATTTCCAACTAAGGTGGGAAAGCTGAGTGAAATGGAATTAAAAGTGCAGTGTGATAATTTTCGAATCATTTAAATCCTTAAGTAAATTAAAATCAGTACAAAACAACATATGAAATAATGAGAACTCATTCTGAAACCAATGCCAGTAAGATATTTGTATAAGCTGGCACAGGGTCAACAAAAGAAAAGTAGTGTAATGCCATAACAGCTGGAACATCTGAGAACTAATTATGTTAAATTGGTAGCAGGTTAGTAACATGATTGAAGTCTTTCAGAAGTAAAGATGGAAAGGATTTCAGCACTGGGTAACTAACTAATGATGTATTTAGAAGTCAGAGAGTAAAAAGCACAGCTCTTTAATAACAGCATAGAGACAGTATGTTACCAGACTGTTATTTCACTGTGTAATTTGTTTACTTTTTTAACACAAGCGAAAAGACTTTTTCTAGCTTTAGCTCGGTTGCTGGGGTTGCCTGAAGATAAAATCTCCCACGGAAAAAAAGCAGCAGGACAGAGCCGCTGGAATTAGGCTAAATGAGAAAGGCTTCCTGCTTAATGCACTAGTTGATGTAAAACCCTGATTCCAAAAAGGTTGGGAGGCTGTGCAAAACCTCAGTGGAAACACAATGGCACGATTTTCAGATCTCAGAAACTTATATTTTATTCACAAAAGCACACAGAAAACATAACAGTTTTCAGAGTGAGACATTTTACTATTTCATGAAAAAATACTGACTTATCATGAATTTGATGGCTGCAAGAGGGCTTAAAAAACATAAGAAAATGGCAACAAAAGGCTGGAAAAGTAAGCGGCACTAAAAAGAAACAGCTGGAGGAACATGTTGCAGCTAATAAGGTTAATTGGCAACAGGCCAGTAATGTGATCGGGTATAAAAAGAGCGTATTAGAGAGGCAGAGTATCTTAGAGGTAAAGATGGACAGAGGTTCAGCAGTCTGCCAGATACTGTGTCTACAAATTTTGGAGCAGTATTTCGATTAATGGTTCTGAAGGTAAAATTGCAAAGACCTTGAATATTTGATCATCTACGGTACATAATATAATCAAAAGATTCTGAGAATCTTGAGACATCTCTGTGTGCAAGGGACAAGGCCAAAAACCAAGATTATGTGCAGGTGATCTTCAGGCCCTCAGGCAGCACTGCATTGCAAACAGACGTGACTCTGTCATGGAAATCACTGCACGGGCTCAGGAACACTTCCAGAAATCATTGTTCGAGAACACAGTAGGCACAGCTTAAAGCTCCGACATGCAAAGACGAAGCCATATCCTGCTGTCTTCTCAGGACCAAAGCTCGTTCAAAATGGATTGAAACAAAGTGGAAAGCCGTTCTGTGATCAGACAAATCGAAATTTGGAGTCCTTTTTGGGAGTCATGGACACTGCATCCTCCAGGACTTAAGAGGAGAGAGACCACCCGGCTTGTTATCAGCACTCAGTTCTGAAGCCTCGATCTCTGGTGGTATGGGGGTGCATTAGTGTCTATGGTACTGACAACTTGCACATCTTGAAAGGCACCATCAATGCTGAAAGATACATACAGATATTAGCGCAATATATGCTCCCCTCAAGACCACGTCTTTTTCAGGGAAGGCCTTACGTTTTTCAGCAAGACAATGCTACGCCACATACTGCAGATATGACAAGCACATGGCTTCACAGTCAGGTTTAAAGAGGTTTGGACCCAAAGCTCAGGCAGAACTCAAGCATAAAAGTCATAAGGATTTATTAAGCAAGAGGCAGGAAACAGGCAGGCAGACAGGATTGGTCTTTTCTGAGTGAATTATCCAAGCCGAGAGTGGGTCAGGCAGGACTGAGTAGTCCTGAGGGGAGAAGTGCAGAGCTAAGTTCTTGGCAGATAAACAGGAGCCCATAAACAGATCACTGACCGATCGCAGGCTTGACTTACTACTCACACTGTAGCTATACTCTGATGGAGTCTTCTAGCATCAGCAGGGCTTAAATATCTCAAACCACCAACCAGCCACAGGTGTGTCGACTCCGCCCTGACTCTCCCGCACCTGGAACCAAGCATGCTGATTAAGCTGCCCAAACCTCAAAGACAGAAAGATAGAGAAAGCGGGCCTGGAGGGTAGGGTATCATGACATTTGTAGTAGAAGAGTCCGGATGCTGGACTGGCCTGTCAGCAGCCCAGACCTTAGGCCAACTGAGAACGTTTGGCGCATCATGAAATGCAAAATACCACAAAGAACACCCAGGACTGTTGAGCGACTGAAATCCTATGTCAGACAAGAGTGGGACAACATTCCTCTCCCCTGTGAGATTAATGAAGTGTTCTGATTCTGAAAAGGTCCGGCAGCTGGTCTCCTCAGTTCGCAGACATTTACGAACTGCTGTTAAAAGAAAAGAGGATGCTACACAGTGGTAAACGTGGCCCTGTCCCAGCTTTTTGAGACTTATTGCTGCCATCAAATTGAAGATGATCTTGCATTTTTCATGAAATAGTAAAATGTCTCAGTTTCAACATTTGATAAGGTTTCTATGTTCTTTTTTGAATAAAAAGTTGCTTTATGAGATTTGCAGATCTTTGCATTGTTTTTTCATTTATATGTTATGCATTATGCTGACCGTTTTGGAATTGGGATTGTAATAGTTGTAAATGGACCTTTTTAACTTGCACCCAAATGTAATTAGTTAATGATGTGCTGGTGTTCTTGAGTTTTTTTATTTTGGAAAGGCAAGGCAAACAAGAAATCACCTTTTGCTGTCCTGTGCTGACACCACTAATAAATCTAAAGGTTGCAGAAAAATAAACAGGCTGTATATCTGGAAAATATTATTGCACACTGTATGCCTGTAACAGATGCAACACTAATACATAATGCACAAGTAATTGAAGCCGAACAAAATAAGACAGCCAATTAGATCAGATGGACCGTTCTCTGTATATTCTTAATAAGGTGACAGTACAATACAGGGCCAGTAAAGCATGAAAGCTTTATTGGTGTAATTTAATACAACAATATTAAATTAAAATGCTTATTCAAGGACAGATATGCTGCGATGGGTTGCCAAGAGACTGTGCAGTAATGAGTTCAAATTTGGGCTCTCTGAGGATCGTTTAAAATAAAATCACTCAATTTTGGTGCTCTGTGTTGCTGATTTAGAGTTTAAGAAAACATGCTGGGTGGTGTACGACCCAACTTTAACCCAGTGTTTAGCCCAGACACCCACATACAACCTCTACACCGCTGCCCCCTGCCCTCTCTGTGCCCCGCATGCCTGTTTTGCTCCTCTCTGTGCCTGTCATTTCATGCCATGGACTCGTTATGCCTCGTTAACGCTCCCCCCTTCCCATGTCCCTGCTACTGTGTGTTAAACGCATGCAGTTCCTATCGTTGCCACAGTGGTGTTCGGCCTGGTGTGCACAGCAGTCTACCTGGTGTGGCGTAACTGGCGGCGCAACTCCACCAAGAGCATGAACTTCGACAACCCCGTCTACCGCAAAACCACCGGCGAGGGCGAGGAGGACGAGATCCACATCGGGCGGACCGACGCCATGGGACACCACACGCACCACCATCCATACCCCCAGGGCGTTGGCATGGGGGTTGTGGCAGCAGGAGGTGGCACCTGCCCACAGTTCATTGCCCTGCCTCTCGGTGGCAGCATGCCAGATCCAGGGACTCACTGGTACACGGAGCAGCCCATGCTCTCCACTGCAAAGTGACCCTCAAAGGGGCAACTCCTGGAAAAGATGGCCGCTCAGGCACACGCACACACAGTGAGGTCAGAGGTGAACTTGGACAGAGTTTGCTGAAGGAATGAATAACATATCATCAAGTGTTACACACAGCCATTCCCAGCCATGTCCTATGCCAACTTCCATTTGAAAAACACCAGTATTAAGAAGACAAACAGGATTCTTAAAAAATAGTTTCATACATTTTCTGTACTGGAGATCAGTCCAATTTTTCTTCAGTAAATGCTGAGAACTATTTATAGAGTTATCAATGTGTGCTAATGTGATTCTGACTTTGACCTAAGCTGGAATATGGAGTTAGACTGGTTCCTCTTTTGACTCTTTTGCATTGATAAGTGAGTGAGGTGCGTGCTGTGTGTCTTATATTTTGTTATGGGGCTAGCGAGAGACTCTGTCATCCTTGATGTGTTAATTTGGGCTTGGTGTTATTCCTGGTAGGCCATGGTGCCCTGGGAATGCTGTTAGAGAAGGAGGAGCTCTGAAACTGGGACAGCCCGTGCGTTGATGGGACAATCTGTACAGATTCATGTTAGAGTCAATCACAATTGTCGTTGCTGGAGTTGTCTTGTGTTGGTAACATTTGTGTGTGTTTCTTTGAAGATTTTTCCGTTCTCTGATTGATTTTTTTTTTTGAAGGTTGCTAACTACAGTTTGTGCTTTCACTCTGGTTCACAGGAAGGCCTTTCAGGGTGAGTTGTCTAACATTTCGAGGTGTAGTTGAACACAGTTGATTTGAGAGGTTATGTATTTATTTAACCTTCAACACCCCTGGGGTTTAGTAAAAGGGCAGCAGGTTTTGCAGAGTGGGAAGAAAAAGATTGAGACATAGAGTATTCAGGTTGTTTTCTTAGAGCAGAGAGGATGTGAGGTTAGAGAGAAAGTGGATTTTACACAGAAGTTCTGTCTTCATCGTTGTGGCTTGTTTAGATGTTAAATTGTTTGAGAAAAGCAATAGACGGCAGCTGTTAGCCAGCTGCAGTGTTATGTGGTTGACAAAATTCCTCGAGCGTTAATAATTTTATTTGATCACCTGCTTTTGACTGTGACAAATGTGCACAGAAATACACATGGGGTGCAGTGATAGCAAATTCACGCTGTTCTCCAGAGGACGGAGACAGCGTGCACTTGCCCTCCGTAAACACAAACAGCATGCATAATTGCTCACCAACTGACAATGCAGCCATTCATTGTTCCAGGCAAAACACCCGAACGCGTGCACACATGCACGCACACACACACACACACAGTCTCCACTTCCCGCAATGGCCGATATCTGAGCGGACAGTTTTGGATAGTGCCACGTGGTTGGGCCCAGGCGGTGGCTGCATGTCGAGAAAGACCTGTCGTGTGATGTAACCACAGAAACAAAAGTCAGCCTGTGATGTAATGAGGTCGATACCAACTTGTCTTGTCAGTAAACATGTTTCATGCTGGTTCCCCATCTTTAACACTTTTACTCCATCCACAATCCCCAGAAGCCTAGTTGTATGTATGTGTGTGTGTGTGTTTGCGTGTGTGTTTGTTCATTAATATGCATGTGTGCTAATGTTCATCCCACAGCCATATTTGAACTGTTTTGTATGCTCTTTGTTGCACAACCCTCTTAGAATGCCTTCTGTATTGTGTACTGCATGGAAGAAAGCAGTGTGTGGAAACTGATATGTAAGTGTGTGTGTGTGTGTGCGCGTGTGAGACACTTGGAAAAGCTTGGAGGGTGCTTTTTGATTCGTTGGTTTGTAAATATGTTTTCATAAAGTTTTTGATAATGTATTATAGAATTATGTAAAAGAAGAGCTGTACATAAGATTTTAGATAAAGTGTTGACAGGTATATTAATTTATTTGTATAAAGGAGAGCACTGCATTCCCTGATTGTAAAGAATCCAAATTATTCACCAAAGTGGTTTGTGTTGTTTCTTGCTGTGAATCATTTAGCATCCCTTTTTTGAGTGCAACTCTTCTTTTCTTTGTTAACCCACACAAAACATGGAGACCCTTCCCAAAACACCCACATCTTTGCAGCATTTCCCAACCTTGGTGTTAAAGAGATGATTGTTTTTTGTTTATTTGTGCCTTTTTTGTTTACTCTTTTTGTTTTGTTTTTCTAGCATTTTCATTAAAAAGACAGGGATCAGCCAATTACTGTACATGCAATGATGAACTGTGTTAAGACCAAACTGATTCCACTTTTTGATTTCCTTTTTGAATATCTCTATATATTGATATATAAAATCTGATTGAAAGTTATTTCAGTCTGTGCTGTTTTATTTTCTTCTGCAAAGCACCACATCACACAACACCTTTGTGCCATTAATGAGCTTTAAAACTTTGAAGCTGTTAAGATTTTGTTGCAAGTGACCAAGATGGACAGGATTAGAAATGAGTACATCAGAGAGACAGCTCAGGTTGAGCCGTTTGGAGACAAACTAAGAGAACCGAGCATGGAGATGGTTTGAACATGTTGAGAGGAGGGATAGTGGATATACTGGACAAAGGATGATGAAGATGGAGCTGCCTGGCAGGAGGAAAAGAGGAAGACCACAGAGAAGGTTGATGGATGTAGTGAAGGAGGACATCCAGAGGATTAGTGCGACAGAGGACAGTTCAAGGGATAGGGTGAGATGGAGGCAAGATGATCTCCTGTGGCGACCCCTAACAGGAGCAGTAGAAAGAAGAAGAAAGAGCTCTAAAAAAAAAAAAAAAAAAAGAGGGGGAAAATACACCACA
>VUQH01049850.1:0-12312 GCA_015106775.1 Etroplus canarensis | reverse complement strand
AGTTTAACTAATTGATTTGAGTCATCTGGCTTCATGGATAAGTATAGCTGGGTATCATCCGCATAGCAGTGAAAATGTATGCCGTGTTTTCTCATAACACTGCCCAAGGGAAGCATGTATAACGTCAAGAACATTGGTCCCAGCACAGAACCGAAGATGTTGTTGTTGACTGTATCAAATGCTGCACTGAGGTCTAGGAGAACAAGCACAGAGACGAGTCCACTGTCAGAAGCTATAAGAAGATCATAAGGGACCTTTACTAGTGCGGTTTCTGTGCTATGATGAACTCTAAAGCCTTACTGGAACTCTTCAAATAAACCATTCCTTTGCAAGTGATCACACAGTTGTTCAGCAACAACTCTTTCAAGAATTTTTGAAATGAAAGGAAGGTTGGAAATTGGTCTGTAATTACCTAAGACGGCTGGGTCGAGCGAAGGCTTTTTAAGTAGTGGTTTAATTACAGTCACTTTAAAAGCCTGTGGTACATAGCCCATTAATAAGGATAAATTGATAATATTCAAAACTGAAGCATTAATCAATGACAAGACCTCTTTAAAAAGTCCTGTAGGGATGGGATCTAATAGGCATATTGATGGTTTGGAGAAAGTAATTAGTGACGTTAGTGTGTGCTTTGTCAAATCTATTTTAGGTTTATGGATCCATAATATGAATCAGCATGGTGTTCCTTAAGTGTTGCTCGTGTCAGCGCGTTAGATTTAGGTGTTAACACTTTGAAACTGTCCACATGCATTATAGAAATACATGGAGCATTTATGGTAAATATTTGGACAAAGGTACTGGTCCACACTTCTTAATCATTCAGTCCCATTACCACAGGTGTAGAAAATCAAGCACCTAGCCACGCAGTCTGCCTTTATAAACATTTGTGAAAGAATGGGTCATTTTAATAAAGTCCTCACTGAATTCATGCATGGTGCAATTTCTTCCCTCAAAAATATTCCCCGTTTAACTCTAAGTGGTATGATTCCAAAGTGGAAGCATTTAGGAACTGCATCTCAGCCATGAAGTGACAGAGCTTGAAGAGTTACAGTGGAGGGCCAAAGAATACTTAGGTGCATTTTACACAAAATTTGCCAACGTTCTGCTAACTCAATAACTGTAGTTTCAAATCTCCACTTGCATTACATCAGAATAAAAACTGTATGTTGGGACCTTCATGGCATGGGTTTCCATGCAGCTGCATGTAAGCCTCAAATCACAACGCAAAATGTCAAGGAAAGATGTGAAGCATGTTGTCACCATAAAGTGACAGTCCATGTAAAGTTACAGAGCGGGGTCAAAGAGTGCTGAGGGACATAGTGCAGAAAAGTTGCTAAGGGTCTGCTGACTCAGTAACTGCATAATTTCAAACCTCCACTGGCATCATCATCAGCATAAAAACTGTGTGCAGGGAGCTTCATGCCATGAGTTCCTATCATCAAGCAGAATGCCAAGCGTCAGATGGAATGGTGTAAAAAATGCTGCCACTGAACTCTGAAGCAGTGAAAACATGTTCTGTGGAGTGACAAATCACACTTCTCTATCTGGCAGTCTGATGGATAAGTCTGAGTTTGGGTAATGCCAGGAGAGTGTTACCTGCCTGAATGCACTGTGCCAACTATAAAGTTTGATGGAGAAGAGATAATGCTATGTGTTGTTTTTCTGGGGTTGGCCTTGGCCCCTTGGTTGCACTGAAGGGAAATCTTAATGCTTAAGGTTGCCAAGACAGTTTGGACAATTCTATGCTCGTAAATTTGTAGGAACAAATGGGGGATAAATTAGAATGGCGATTATGAGCCAGGCCCTTTGTCCAACATCAATGTGTGACCTCTTAAAAGCTCTTCTGGATGACTGAGCAAAAATTCCCGCATGCACACTTCAAAATCTTGTAGAAAGCCTTCCCAGTAAAGTGGAAGCTGTTATAGCTGCAAAGCGGGGGCAAACTACATGTATGAGATGTGATGTTGAGATTTGCACTGGTTTGGAGACGGTGGCACTAACAAAAAGACAGGAGGCAGAGTTGGAGGTGGAAGAATTGAAGATGATGTGATTTTCTCTGGGAGTGACCAGGATGGACAGGATTAGAAATGAGTACATCAGAGGGACAGCTCAGGTTGAGAAGTTTGAAGAGAAAGTCAGAGAAGCAAGGCTGAGATGGTTGGACATGTTCAGAGGAGGGATAGTGGATATTATTGGACAAAGATGTTGAAGATGGAGCTGCCAGGCAGGAGGAGAAGAGGAAGACCACAGAGAAGGTTTGTGGATGTAGTGAAGGAGGACATGCAGAGGGTTGGTGTGAGGGAAGAGGATGCAAGGGATAGGGTGAGATGGAGGCAGGTGATTTGCTGTAGCGACCCCTAACGGGAGCAGCCGAAAAAAGCAGAAGAAGATTTAGGATGAGATGTCTTGTAATGTGTAGGTGGTCCAGTGGTTTATTCCGATGTAGTGTTTGACTGCATGGAAAAAATTCTTTTTAAACGTAATCATGGGTTGAATACAGCAAAGTGTTCAAGTGTTTTTTAAATTGGATTTTGCTGGTGATTCTGTATGCGTCATTTTTATATCCTAGTGACTACTCTCCCCATTCATTTAGATAAGGGCTTCATAACAACAGTCTGTAGGTGGACAATGACGAGGCCAGTGAATTTCCGTTAGTAATGCATCTATGGATGTACAGACAGACACTGGATTACTTAGAAACTGAATAAAACAAGATTATTTTTGGACAAAGCATCTTTTTCCTATGCTTTTTAAACCACTTTAAGGATTACTTACAGCGGTTGCATCTTGAATACAAGTTGGATCTAAAACTGTGTATGTGCATGACTGTGTGTTCAAAACTGCAGCATGACTCAGAGAGGAAACAGTGTAAATACCCTAATAGCCTCCATGAGCAGTGTGTCACAGCCTTTGCTACAGCTTCAGCTGCTGATTTTGTTGGCGACACTTGTCCCTTCCAACTCCTACACTGCCCTGGGTTGACACACCCCATGATTCAAATTTCTCTGGACTGAAAAACTAAGAGATATATTAAGACAGAGGTTGATGATAATCACATTCTGCAAAAAAATAGAGAGTAAATATGAAATCACTCCAGCTACTTCACCCCAGAAGACTCCCGCAGCATGTTTGTTTAGTTCTGCAGGACTGTGTACAAGACTGACTTGTTTACTATTTGTGTGCGGGTGTGTGTGTGCGTGTGTGCTGTCTTTTAATTACAAACATGCCTGAAGGACTCCATCTGTAATAATTATCGCTCATTAACACTGAAATGAGGATTTTGTTTCTTTCTTCGGGAGCTGCTGAGGATTAAAAGCATTATTTAGACAACACCCAGATTAAAAACAGAGACAGGGGGGATGCAGAACGGAAAGGGCTATTTTCAGTGTGTAATCCAACATGTAATCCCCGCCCCCATCCTTGTGGATGCCACCTAATTACAATAGTTTTTTGACATGCAATCATTTTTGCACCCTGCAGAATAAGCAGAAAAGAGAGTAAGGAGTAAAAACAGACATTTATTCAGAGCAAAACAAAGCACGCAACAAAGCCAAAGAGCTCTCACTCCCACTCATGTCCTAGCGTTGGATGCCAGGCTGAATTCACGGTAATGATCACGCAATCTTCTGCAATCTACCCCAAAGAGAAAATTCATGTTAATCCTGCAGTCTAATTATAATTTAGTTGGTGTGTTTGAACAAGTGATGCCCCAAGAGAACAGCAAGAATCAAGAGAACCTCCACTGCTAGTCAACTTAGATTATGTTGTGATTGAAAAAATCAAAATTATGATTTGTCTTTATACTTGTGTTACTGCAGCACACCCTATGTGGATTTTTACAGAGGTGCGTGCTGGCAGAGATGGAAACAGCCCTGCTGTGTCCAGGTGGAATAATAATGTTTCACATTAACAGCACAGTGTGGGCGTTAACAGCATTGTATAAAACAATGGTTCTCAATTTCACCTTCAACACAAATGATGTTTTTAGACCTAAAATATGGAAATCATTAACGATCACTTTTTAACAGAAAAGTGTTTTTGATAGTTTGGTTTATTATTTACGAATATTACTCCCTAAAAAACATGAGGGAGGTCGCTGCCAGGCTGAAAAATGAAGCAAACAAAAACAAAACAAACAAACAAAAAAACTAAAAATTTGCAGTTCCTCCAATGGCCACTTCATGCTGGCCCCAAAAATGAGTCAATCCCCATAGATTCCCATGAGCAAAGGTCAACCATTATGTGATTAAAAATCTTATTTACAGTGTGCTAAAAATGGTTTTGGTCTTCATGAATAGTTTCCCTTTCATGACAACTGCACTGTGGGCGAACTTTTTTGACTGGATCCTGATAAGGTATAAAATTAGAGGCATGGCTGTACCCACATAGGCAGCTATAGTTGATCACTGGAACACATTTAAAGGAATTTACTGACAAATATAACCTGATGTGTGGTATGGCACATCCAAGATGTTTGTGCTTCAGTTTTGCTGAGTGAGGCACTTGCGGTCAGGACTCTTTGTGGGCCAGTCAAGTTCTTTCGCACCAAACTCATCCAACTATGCCTTAATGGACCTTGCTTTGTGCACTGGTACAGTCATGCTGGAGTAGAAAAGAGCTTTCTTCAACCTGTTCCCACAAAGTTGGAAGTATAGAATTCAAAATGTTCAAAATGTCTTGATAACTGAAGCATTAAGATTTTCCTTCAGTGGAAGTAAGGGGCCCAGGCCAACTCCAGAAAAACAAACCCACAAAAGTATTCTTCCACCGCCCAGTTTTACTGTTGGTACAGTGCAGTCAGACAGGTAACGTTTTCCTACCATTCACAAAACTCAGACTTATCCATCAGACTGCCACAGAGTGTGATTCATCACTCCACAGTACACATTTCCATTTCTCCAGAGCCCAGTGGTCTCCATCTGACACTTGGCATTATGCTTGGTGACAAAGACTTACATGCAGCTGTTCAACCACGGAAACCCCTGCCACGAAGCTCCCTGTGCACAGTACCAGCACCTTGCATGAGTGCAGTAATCTCCTTAGAACTACTCTCTATTTTACAATGTTTGTAAAGGCAGACTGTATGGATAGGTGCTTGATTTTCTACACCCATGGCAATGGGACTGAACGAAAAACCTGAATTCAATGATCACGAGGTGTGGCCCAATACTTCTGTCCATATAGTCTATGTGTCTGTGTGTTGCAGCCATGCAGTTTATGAACAAAGCTAGAACATATCACTCTGAATATAGCTTGCTAATGAGCAAGCACCCCACCCCCACACCAATAGATGGTCACTCTGAGGCTTCAAAATGTCAAAGCCAATGGGTGATGTCACGGTGGCTATTTCAAGTAACAGGTTAACTGACATCAGACGTACATTACTTGGGTGATTTTTTTGTTTATGCACTGAATAAATGGAAACGTTCTTATCTCACTTTGTTATAACAGGACCATTTCCCCGAACTGCAACACCACTGTTTAAAAGCAGTGCATATTGTCACCATCTGATTTGACTCAAGAGGGTTGTACTCGTGATCTTAACAGGAATCAGGTAATAGCACAGTTTTTGAACATTAGGGAAAAGTACCTTTTAAGTGAACTAATACCTCAGTTTTGAGACAGTTATTTCAGTACTGAACTTGACTTTTCTGCACCTACTTCCACTGGAAAATCAATGTTCCTACACACTCTGTATATTTACAACACTATGTTTAATCACTCATATTCAATCAGTCACTCACCGATCTGGTGTTTAATCAAGGTGTAATTACCTCTGATGCTGAATGGCACCACAGCTCCTTAAGTCTTGATTACACGTTTTGTCTCCACAGAAATGTACATTTCTTCACTGCGAGGTCATTTTTCACAAACATCTCCTATCTTAACAATGAGTAAAGGTGAATTATGATGTGGCTGTGATTACAGTTTTTATTATGTGATACTGGTAATTGGCCAAATCAGTTTTCACCACCCTCACAAGGAGCTCTCTGTGACTCTGGTTTGACTATCAGGGTGCCAGCGTGAGCCTGTAATCATCTCAGTCTCGCTTTGGCATCACCAATCAAAGTGCCAAAGTCCCTGCTTTGTTCTTAGCTGAGGGTAACCCACTTCTGTCGCTGACAGCACATGCACACTGAGCCATGTACATGTGCAAACAAATACACACACATGCGCACAGGAACAGATCTTTTTCTTCTCTTCCGTAACTTAACATTTGAGAGATTTTGACAGGAAAAAAACAATGCTGATATGGAAGAAAATTAATAAAATCAGATAACTTATTTACAAAGCAAGTCGGAAGACTAAAGGCCTGTCCATACATAAAGCAGTCTGCTCACTACATGGACACTAGTGGGCATTCCAGGCTCTCCTTGCATAGGTTAAGCTCATATATTTCCTGCCCTGACACTAGTCAGTCAACAGCATCCTTAAAGTAGTTCCTCCCATGACCACTTGAGGCTGGCCAGTTTTCATTTGTTTTCTTTACACAAATTAGAATGTATATACACTGTTTAACATTCACAGGGTCCTGTAGTATTGAAAACCACCTTGCTTCTATTTATAAAAAAAGCGGCAAAAATTACTACTCCCACTGCAACTACTACTGCTACTACTACTAATGATAACAAAATGCCTAGAATTCGGCCAGTATGCCTCTGCCTTAAATCAGACCTTGGTTGACCTTGACCATTGACCCCACAATCTTAAAAATGTTATCAGATGCTTTACTTATCAGAGGTCTTAGCCGCACAAAGTTTGGAAAAGATCCAGAAAACAAATCAGCTCCTCTAGTGGTCAATTTTGTAATGTTCAGGTGCACAGATCAAAAATATTTTCTCAATTCTTCTACCCATCACGGTGATTAACCATATACACACTGACAAGGATCCAGGAGTCCAGTCAGCTCCTATAATGGTAGTGACTTTTTCCACTGATGACCGCCCTGTGAATTTCACCTTTGACCCCACGTCCTCACAAGTCTTATTAGTTCTTCTACTCATCATAATGATTCAGTATAGAAAATTTGGCTAGGATACAGCAACTCAGTGAGCTCCTATGATGGCACCACTAATTTCATTAATGACTGTGTGAACTTCACCTTTGAACGCACAATCTCATAAATGTTAGCAGATCTGCTACCCATCACAGGTATTAACCACACAAAGTTTGGTAAAGATCTCACAAACAAGTCAGCTCCAGTAGTGGTAATATGATTTGTAATGGATATACAGACGGATGGCTGGACAACTCCACGGCAGAGGCATAATAAAAAAAGCAAAATGCTTAACAGTAAAACTGTGGAAATTTTGTCTTATTAACAGCACTTTGCCATTTACCAGGGTAATATTTTTACAATTCTTTTTAAAATGAACTTTTACTCCTTTTCTTCCCCCAAAAAGCTAAAATCTGTAATGTATGAGATATTTCAGAGAAAGATGCAGACAAAGCCGCATCACAGGGAGCTGCTGTGAGGCTGAATATGCAAAGAGTGAGAGCTGGGCTGAAAGGATGTGTGACCTGAACCACGCTCACTTGAACACATAAACACACTAATCTTCAGGCTAGGCAGGGTCATTATCACTGATGTATTAAATTAGAGCTCTCGCTTGGCTACATTAACATATGCATGTGTGTTCTGGTGGGTGCGTGAGAAAAGTATTAGTACAAGAGAAGCGAATCATGTATGCGAATTCAAAGCAGGGAAGAATAATATCTCTTGGGGACACACGTAAAAAAAGGTAGAGCTGCTCATCAATTTTTGACTTGGTGTCATTATAACATGAATGATTAAAGTGAGTGGGTGGGCTCAGGTAAAAGTATATCTGAAATGGTGAGGGACTGATAATAGAAGAGGATTAATGGAAGAAGTTTCTGATTATTCTGACTGACTCACTGACCTGTTGCCTTTCACATCACCACTCTGTATCTGCTTTGAGTCTTTTTCTACTTGGAAAATGGATTTCAGTTCTAGATTTATGTAATAGCTTTGTATACCAGGGGTAAAAGTACTTCTTTAAGAATTACATTTGGGAAGTAAGTTGAAATAAGTTAATGTATTCCAAAAAAAGCATTTTAGGTGAGACATACAATGTATATGTGTATATATATATGTAATATGAATATGTATTCTAAGTTTGTTTATACGTAGGTATGTTGGCACAAAATTAAAGAAATTAAAAATCATATTTGTTTCCTATGCACACAATATTGTGTTATTTTCTTAAGAATATGCTTTCAGGAAGTCCTCATACCTCTTCTACAAACTACCTCATTTCTCAAGGTGTGATCACAAAGTCTGCTACTGTGCCTTTATAAAAACACTTGATTTAAGATTGGGCACCATTTACTTCAAGGTCTTCGTCCTTATGTGGCAATGCTAAGCTTTCAGTGCTGCTGTTATGTTTGGATTGTCCCATCCTGACAATTTGCATGTGTGCATTTGCAGTTTCACTATGGGCTTCAAAGTGAAGCAAGGAGAGCAAATATTTAGTTTGGTGTCAAACTGACCCAACCTTCATGCCGAGGATAATCACTGGTGATGCAAGCTGGGTCTCTGGCAACAACCCACACACCACACAGCAGTCTTCATTGGAACAGCCTGCAGTCTTTCTAAAGCAGTGCATCAGGTCAGGCGCAAGACCACGGCCCTGTACTACGAAGCAAGTTGAACATACCCTGGATATCCTTCCAATATCTGGCTTCACCTACACAAACATCCATAATCAGGCCAGCATGTAGGTGGATAAGGCTGGATAAGTCAAATGAAAAGGAGCAGCATCTGAACAATCACAAACATGGACAGGTTTATTGGCAGAAGAAAGGCTGATTTTACTATTAAAGATCAAAATATAATTTGGGATAGAAGCAACACGGCTGTACAGTATTAAAAAGTGATGAATGAATTCTAAATCCATACGCATTAATATGAACTTGATTCCTCCCTTTGCAGTTAAAGCAGTTTTGATTCTTCTGAAAAGGCTTTCTACAAGATTTTGGGGTGTGTCTATAAAATCTTTTGCCCATTCAATCATAAAGACATCAGAAATCAATACTGGCTGAGAGGGCCTGATCTGCAATCTCAATTCTTGTTCATTCAAGGGTCCTGGGGCCCCTCAGTTTAATTGAAGGGACAAATTCATGCTTCAGGTTACCAAGACATTTTAGACAATTCTATGCTTGTAACTTTGTGGGTACAGTTTATGGATGGTCTTTTTCTGTTCCAGCATGACTGTGCTCCCAGCGCACAAAGCAAAGTCCACAAAGGCATGGTTGGATAAGTTTGGTGTGGAAAAACTTGACTGGCCCACACAAAACCCTGACCTCCACCAAATCCAACACCTTTGGTATGAACCAGAACAGGTGCACAAAAAGATGACCCTGAATGGGACAATGATTAAATTTATCTCAGGTATAGCTTTTATTTTGTAAAGGCACAGCAGCTTCTTGTAATGAAAATCCAGTCACAAATCAAGTTTTCTTTCTACTTGTTGTACTTAGTCATAAGAGGTCAACTGCCAGAAAAAATGCAACAGTCTATATTCAAAACATGTATTAGTATGTTTTTTTTGCTGGTATTTGAAAAAAATGCTAAACCAACCAACTGTTAATTACAAGAATTTAACAATCAACACAAACGTTAATAGATCTGATAAAACTTCAAATTAAGGCAAGTTTTGACACATTTATCTCCTGCTTGATTCTTCAGTTGTTAATTAGTAGAATTATCTCCACCCGCTTTTGCCTGCATCTTATCTCCAGCCTAATTTCTTCCCCCAGGATATAATTTCAGTTTTATCAAACTTAATTAGTGAAATTTGCTTTTCCTGCTGTCCTCAGCAGTGCATCAGAAGAAACTAACAGCTCAACAACAAACTGAACTCTGCAGATTATTACAGAGCTGACCTCTCCTCCTGCTGTGTCATGCTTGATCTCTCCTTTTCTTCTTTAACAGGACCTACATAATCATCAATAGTCCTTAAACTTTGAATTCCATCCCTTAAAACATCAGTCAGCATCTATCTTGTTGTGACAGGTGGGCCTCCAGATCTGACCCTCGGTCTCAGGGGACAATACAACCTTATTAAAAAACCAGCCTGCCTTCTCCTTCTCTCCATCCTCTTTGTCTTCTGCCTTTTCCTCCTCTACCGAAGGTCACCTCGTTGCACAATACAACTCTTTTTTTTTCCCCTTGGGGTTGTTTTACTAGCAGAGACTGCATTTAAGCTACATGGCACCAGAACTGTCAAGTGAAACTAATACTAATGAAACAAACATCCAACTTTGCAAAGTTAAAATTCTCCATTAAAACTAAAACTAATGAAGCTCTGCTACTGAAGTAGATCATACAATGAGTAATCCCACATAATCTGCACCGAATCCAACAATGATTATGTTTTCGTAAACAGGTTTGAAAGTCAGAATGGAGGAACCCACCTGACCTGACTACTCAATAGAGAAGCAATTAATGCAGCACGCCCCAGGCTAAGATACACTATTACTGCTAAACAGATTTGTGTCTTTAGTAATTATTTGTGTGTGGAACATAAGACGTTTCACTTACAAGCAGAAATACCTTTGTGTTGGTCAAAGAGAAAAAGTCAGGGGATTATCAAAGAAATTATTCTTTTGATACAATGAACATTTGTTAGATTTTGTGCCAATCTAGGCAATCAAGGGCAGCACAGTGGTGCAGAGGCTAGCACTGTTGCCTCACAGCAAGAGGGTCTGGGTTAAAATCCAGCAGTCGGCTACCATAGGCCCTTCTGTGTGGAGTTTGTATGTTCTCCCTGTGCTTGCGTGGGTTCCCTCCGGGTGCTCCGGCTTCCTCCCACAGAAAAAAAAAAAGAAAACACTCTACTGTCCTTGTAGAGGAGACTGGAAGTCAAAGGCCTACAGGAAGGAAAACCTCTAACGAAAAACCCATCAACAATACTCCTCGCCAGCACGTTGATGGTAGACCATATCCCACTTCAATATGACAAACAAAGCTGGAAGTCTGAAGTGGAGGGCTACATCCTGCAGTGGATGGAGACAGCCTAACTAACTATTTAGAAACTGACACATTTCACAGGATTCATGAGAGCTCTAAACTGTTGGTGATGCTACAAAATAATGGGACAACTCTCTCCACACTCAAGATGATTAATCAATACAGCATCATACTACCATTGACTTTTAACTGACTTGGTAACCTTGCATTTAATGGCCTCAATCAAGAAGGGGCTTGGGATCAAGGACTGCTTTCTTCGCAATTTGTTGCTTCATTGCTCATTCAGCATTTCTTAATATTCTTTCAGTATGAGATGACATGCCCCTCTCACTCACTTCACTAATTTCAAAGGGGAACATACAATTGTCGTGACACTTGTGTTCAGGGCAGTGTCCTCATGTACCATCAATATCCCATGATATTATTGTTCAAAGTTGATTGTAGAGAAAAATCATTTTGGAAAAAAGAAAAAGAATAAAGGCACTGGGAGTGGGTGTAATTCATGTGCTTGCAGTTAGTTTTTAACAGAGTTTAAAGGTATTTCCTGTATTTAGCAGGTTGTGAGAGCTCCAAAATGGTAGGAAAAACAAGTCAAATTAACAAGCACAAAATTTTGACCCCACCCTATGTATTTCAAGGTTCTGCAACTTGGACATCCTGAAGGGTCTTTAGTAAACATCTTGTAATTAAGACACAGTTCAATAAATCTTGGTGAGAAAACCAGACTTTGCATACCTTCATTTATAAGGAGGGGCCAGTGGACACTTAAAATGTCATCTGTTACACTGGTAGAGCCACTCTGCTGGTGACCCAGGGTCCTGTTGCTGTGTCCCCGAGTTATGTTTGTGGCAAACCAGTTTAAGAACTCTTGTCCCTGAATGTATTAGAATTTTAACAATAGTCTAAAATAAGATGAGGCTACATAGGTTGTACTGCAGGGAAGTTCAAATCCAATTTGATTCTTGGGGTTGAAGATGAAGCCGAAGACCAAGGAGGGGGAGAGGGGGAAAGCGTGTTAGGAGGCAGAGAGAGAGAAGGAAAGGTAGGAGGGTGGAGGTGAGAGTAGGGACTTTAAATGTAGGCACTATGACTAGTAAAGGGAGAGAGCTGGCTGATATGATGGAGAGAAGGAAGGTAGATATATTGTGTGTGCAAGAAACCAGGTGGAGGGGAAGCAAGGCTAGGAACATCGGAGGTGGATTCAAACTCTTCTACTATGGTGTAGGTAGGAAGAGAAATGGAGTAGGGGTCATCTTGAAGGAAGAGTATGTGAAGAGTGTTCTGGAGGTGAAGAGAGTGTCAGAAAGAATTATGACTTT
>VUQH01049846.1:4862-20473 GCA_015106775.1 Etroplus canarensis | reverse complement strand
TGCTGGTGTGCCTCAGTTATTCACAAGTTGCAACCAAGTCCTGAGGGAACAACAAAAATAATCATAAATGATTTTTACTAAAATGTATAGTTTTTTGGCAGCGCGGTGGAGCAGTGGTTAGCACTGTTGCCTCACAGCAAGAGGGTCTGGGTTCAAATCCAACAGGCGGCTGAATTTGACCCTTCTGTATGAAGTTTGCATGTTCTCTCCGGGTGCTCTGGCTTCTTCCCACATTCCGCAGACATGCAATGGGGGTTAGGTTAATTGGCAATTCTAAATTGACTGTAGGTGTGAATGGTTGTTTGTCTCACTGTGTTGGCTCTGTGACAGACTGGCAACCTGTCCAGGGTGTACCCTGCCTTTCGCCCTATGATAGCTGGGATAGGCTCCAGCGCCTCCCGCGACCCTGAATTGGACAAGCGGAAGAAGATGAATGAACATATTTTTTTAAAATAAAAAGACAATTTTGCATTTCTTTAAAATATAGGGTTAAACTGGTGTTAGGATTACCACCTATCAAGATTAAAGCCTCAATCCCACATAAGCGGAAGTAATTACCAGTCACGCAAACTCAGTTCTCAATGAATCCCAGCCATGTCGGAAATACTGTGTAATAATGATTTGCAAGACTTCGTAGGTATATTGTATTGTCATGGAAATTTGGTTACCTATTTTGAAATTTGTAAAACTTTCATGAAGGGTTATGATTTTGCCAACCTTCGCAAAAGGTTGCACAATGTTGTGGACTGTTTTAATTGCTTCGTAAATTTTGTAAATTGATTCTAACCCATGTTAACCACAACAGAATATCACAAATGTTCACAAAGCAGTTGCGAGGCAGGTATGACACCTCGCTTCATGGAAGTCCTTAAAAAGTTGTCACATCTTTATTGTAACTGCTTTGTAATATTTCACAGGGATTCCTAAACGTATGTGGTGATAAACCTGCCACCCAGCAGCAGTAAATAAAATTATGTTTTCAAATGAAAGTATGTGACTTCCAACACAAAAAGAATGACACATCCTTGTTTTTCATTCATTTATTCATTCTCTTACGCTTATCCAGTTCAGGGTCTCAGGGGGCACTGGAGCCTATCCCAGCTGTCATAGGGTGAAAGGCAGGGTACACCCTGGACAGGTAGCCCATCTGTTGTAGAGCCAACACAGAGAGACTAACAACCATTCACGCTCACGTTCACACCAATTTATAAACACCAGTTAACTGAACCAGTTCGCATGTCTTTGGACTGTGGGAGGAAGCCGGGAGAACCCGGAGAGAACCCATGCAAGCACGGGGAGAACATGCAAACTTCACACGGAACCCGGACCCTCTTGCTGCGAGGCAACAGTGCTAACCACTGCGCCACCGTGCTGCCGTCCTTGTTTTTTCACAAATGAAAACTTAAATTATAATGCAAAACAGAGCATCATCACTTAGTTCACTGCACTTAGGGGTTTTGATGCTACAGCCTAAACGAGCCCTGTAGCGCAAAGCTGGGTTTGCACTTATTCAGTTAACTTCAGGGTTAACTCAAGGTTTGCATTACTACCAGAGTGGTTCACTTTTTACTGAGATAGATCACCTGGGTAACTTATGATGCTGACCTAACCTGCTCCAGAGTGGGTTAAGTTCGAGATTACAGTAGAGATCAACAGCTATGAAATCATGACCCACTGACCAATCAGTTCTCTGGAAAATAGTGTCACTGATTATGGAAGGTCCCTTGGACGTCTGTGTGCATTATAGGAGGGTCAAAACTTTTAATAGTGTCAATATAATTTCCTCCTGGGATTAATAAAGAATTGATAAAGTATTCTGATTCTGAAAAGTCATTGAGCATCAGCAATGAATACAGATTCTTAGAGAAACTTTACTGATTTTACATCAATTTTATTACTCCTGCTCCTCCTTATACTTTTCTGATTTCTAGTCTAAATCAAATTTACTTAAAGACTAAATCTTCGTTTGTTCTTTATTTGTGCCCAGACCATTAAACACTACAGGGCTGCAGCTAAAAGAATAAAAACTAACTCTTACACACATCTAGATATTAATTTAATGGCTTCAAGTAGGCTCAAGTGTGTGTGTGTATACACACACACACACACACAAGCTGTATACATTTATTAGATCTTTTCCAGCACTTAAATCGCTCATACAGTGCATTTAACACTAAACTACTGGACAGTGTTTTACATGATACAAACACTCGTACCATTGTTTTAAGTTGTGTTGATTTCAGCTTGTTTGTGTTTAACTGCTTCATATTTTACCACTATATAGTTTCATCGTCTTTTGAAAAAAAATAAACCACTTTTCTTCCAGTAGACTTACCTATGCTTCTAGTTGGTCATATGCTGCCAGTGCCACTCCTTTTATGTGAAGGTGCTCATAGCTGGATTGACTTTTCAAATTGATAACCCTGTGACTTATCCTGATCACCAGTGTTAGGTTAAGTAACCTAGATAATGGAAAGAAATCCTGGGTTTGCTGAACGTGCTCCATAGTACAGGGCTCGGGTATCATGAGCAAATGGATGAGCTGGCACGGGAAAGTCCCTGCAAGATCCATTCAAGTAATCCATCCACGGATATGACTGACACACTATTGAGACTAAAGTTAGCTAATGTTGGCATTTTTCCCTCAGTTTGTTGCCATTTTGCATTCTGTTTTTCTGATATTGTTATGCTATATTTTGACATTTACACAGAATCCTGTGACTGTTTACCATGAGTTCTAAAAATCATGCTGACAAGCAGAAACCATTCTTGCTTTTGATCAACAGCTAAATGAACAGAAACATCCAGCTGGCTTAGGGCCTAAACTCTATTTCCACTGACTGGTTTGTGGGAAGACATGAAAAGGAAGTGGGTAGAAATGAATAAACATGTCTGGATATCTCAGGCAGTTATGACTGTGCATTCCACAAATCCTGGATGCCATATCTTTATTTCAAAGAGAGGGTTTTCTTGAAAAGATCATTGACAATTTATACCTTGGGGCCTGTTTCAGCTCCTGTCTATCTTACCTAGCACTCACACATATTATCTAAAGTACCTCTCCACTGAGGTATTTTACCAGGGAACCTCAGAAGCCTTTAATGTGCTTAAATCATGTCTATCACATTAACCTTAATTGACTGGGCAATGAAAGCTGCAGAAAGAGCTCAGGCCTGAGGGAGAAGAAAAACTCAACCAGCAACTGTGACAGGAGAAGACAGGAAGAATAATGTGCAGTTATTGTCATATAGGCAGTAGTTTTTTTATTCCTTTGCTTTCTTTGCCATATCATCAGCAAAAACTCTCAAAGCTTTTGTTTCATATTCTCTAGACAAACAGCATTATTTTCACTTTAGTTCCCATAAAATGCAACCACAGTAGAAAATGCGGTCTACATGCTCCTAGATGTTGACAGGCTTCACTCTAAATTTGCTTCATTATTTAAATTACAGTGAATGTATAATTACATGCTGATGTTAGGTATTTGAAATAGTGACATCACAAGTCACCGCAGTGTATATCAAACAGGCAGCCACTCATCAGATGGTGATTCAAAGAAGTAAACAAACATCCATCTCATCCATCCATGCCATTTATCCTATTTTGACTTCCAGGGGCAGCATTCTAAGTAGAGATGTCCAGACTTCCCGATCCATGGCTCCAGCTCTTCACAGAGGCATTCCCAAGCCAGCTGAGAGATGTAATGTGTTCTGGATCTGCTCCAGTGCCTCCTCTTGGTAGGACATGCCTGAAACACCTCACCCAGGAGGCACCTTGGAGGCGCCCAGGAGGCATCCTGGTCAAATACTTGAACTACCCCAACTGCGTAGCAGCTCTACTGAGCCCCTCCTGAATGACTAAGCTCCTCACCTTATTTCTAAGGGAGTGCCCAGCCGTCCTTCAGGGGAAGCTCGTGTCCGCTGCTTCTATTTGTGATCTCATTATTTCAGTCACTAGCTCAAGCTTGTGGCCATAGATGAGGGCAGAAATGTACATCGACTGGAAAATCAACAGCTGCGCTTTCACGCTCAGCTCTCTCCTCGCCACAATAGACAGGTACAGTCTATTACACTACATTCCCACTGCAGGCAATTCCAATTTTTTTGCCGAGATCTGTTTTTTTCTTTTTTGCGTGGTCATTCACATTATAATTTGAATAATCATTTAAATATGCCCACCATCAGACCACAGAGTCAACAGTCTCTGACCTTGAAGTGACGCACATGTGCAGAAGAAAGTGTGATGTCACACGCAGCACACTGTGTTTGCGGAAGTAAATATGGCTCCTACACATATCAGCATGTGAGTAAAACTTTACTCACTTTCCAGTGACCAGCTCCATTAATGCTGTCCATCATGCTTGTTTTGTTCATTGTTTACATTTGATCTTGCCGCATCTCATCTCCTCCAGCACAGAATTATGACGTCTGTCTCACTTCAATGAGACAGACGTCAGATGAAATGCAACACGACCATTCAGACTGAGGTCGCCATGAAAAACATCAGCTACACATCCGATTTAGGACCACATGTGGAAGTGGCCTAAATCCGACTCGAACAAAACTGATCTGGGCTGTTCAGACGGTCATAGAAAAATCAGATAAGAGTTACATATGGGCAAAAAAATCACCTGCGGTGGGAACGTAGCGCAAGTCTCCACTTTCCCCTCAGTCATGAACAAAACCTGGAGACACTTAAACTCTTCCACTTTGGGGAGCAACTCATTCCCAACCTGGAGTGGGCACTCAAAATCCAAGAAAATAAACCATATCTTCAATTCCACGTGGATTTTAGTTTTTTTTTCTTGTCACAGAAGAGGATGCACAGGATAGGGTGAGATGGAGGCAGATCACAATTTAAAAAGCTTACAGTATATATAGTGACACTGAAAGAAAGGTTTCACAGGACTCTATTCAGTCCTGTCAAAAACTAAGCACACCCCATGACAACAGTTTGAAGTAATGGTTTTCTATATGACTTTATCAGTCTCTCACATTGTTATAGATAAATTTTGGCCCACTTTTCTTTACAAAGTTCAGTTCATTGAGGTTTGCGGGCATTCATTAATGTGCAGCTCTCTTAAGGTCCTGCCACACCATTTCAAATGGGTTGCGGTCTGGACTTTGACTGGGCCTTCACAACACCATTGTGAGGAAGGTTCAGACTGCAAAGTAGGCTAGAGAATGTAAGAGCTGGAATTAAGGAGTAATATTCAGTCTGAGCTTCTACATTTTACCATGAAATGAAATGTGGATAAAATCTATATTGGTACAGTTTCCATTAGCGCTTGTGGGGGTTGGGGGAATCACACAAAATGGGGGCCACCAGTGAGAACCCTCATGCTATAGGACCGGTGGATACATTTTTGCCATAATGATAATCTCCATAAAATGTGGAACTGATTAGATTTTTAGCCATTCTGAAAATATGGACTGGCCACTAGGTGATGCAGATCTCTGTACCTATTTGTCTGATCTGCATGAGGCAAAAAATAAATCGATTGTGGTGACACCTCTGCTGACTGCTACGTGGGTTCTTAATAATCCAATTTAAATTAAAAAAACAAAACATATTTACCCTGGCATCTAGCCTCACATCACACCAAGTGGGGTTGGATCTTGAAGAAATTGGGGCTTTTTGGGGATATACCTTTAGTGGTCACATAGCAGCCATGGGGAGCTAGTTTATTTTTGAACAAACACCAACCTCCTGGGTTGAAAAAAATGAAACAAACATGGAAATACCAAAAAAACAATTCCCCAAATGGCCACTTAAGGTTGCCTGCAAAATGAAACGCCAGCTCAATTTCATCCTGATACATCACATTTAACGAGATGCTGATGGCCAAAAATGCCAAATGTAAGGTTGAGGACAGCAATCCAGTGGTAATGGTGGCTACGTCCATCACTAAAAGACTCAAAGAGCTGCTGTGTGGCTGTAATTTGGAGATGCTTGCAAGACAATTGCTGACAAAAGGCATGCTTCAAAAGAATATCATCCTGTCCCTTAATTTGGTAAACTACTAAAAGTTTAACTTCATCTCATCGAAATGTAGCAGGGGTCTGATGTATACAGGGATCGCTGCATACAGAGCACATGGGGAAAAATGACAGGCAGCTTAAGGTGTTTGTATAAGTCCTGGGAGAGCACGAGTGGAGAAGCTTAGTTAAGTGTTTGATTCACACCTTCAAACACCCCCACCACATTATACACACGCACACACACCCACAGACACCTTCCTCTCTCCCACCACTGCTGGCGTCAGTTGAACCACTACGTGTGAGACACCCCTCATTAAGTTTGTGTGTGTGTGTGTGTGAATTTTGACTGGCCTCTCTCTCTGCTTATTAAACTTTCATAGGAGGGTAACTACTCTGATGCGTAAGCTCCTTCAGCTTGTGTGTGTGTGTTTGTGTGTGCTTTCTATGAGGCCTGTGGTGATCACACAGGGAGAATGTTTCTGTCTGCTAACAAAGAACCACTGTTCAACATGGTACCACAGCAAACTGTTGTAGAAAAGCAGTGGTTTCTGCGTCATGCTACAGAACATGCATTTCCTCATGTATCATATAATATCAAGGTGTTTCACGAATGCTAAAAAAACCCACAAAACTATGATATCTTTGAGCTATTTATGTAAAAAAGCTGAGATGAACTCTTTGTTAAATTTTTAGAAGCACAGAAATCTGAACTGGCAGCCGGAGAGCAGAACTGGTAGCAGAGCGAGGGAGGTTTCTTCCTGTTAAAAGGGAGTTTTTCCTTCCCATGGTCACCGAGTGCTTGCTCATAGGGGATCATTGGATTGTTGGGGTTTTCTCTTTAACACTGTAGTATCTTTACCTCACTGTGTGAAGCTCCTTGAGGTGACATTTGTTGTGAATTGGCATTATATAAATTGAATTAAATGGAATGGAATGGAATGAGGGCAACAAGAAGCCAGGACAGGTGAAGGTGAAGTTCTGGAGTTCAGGCCATAGGGCTAAAAACGAGAGCTGTTACCTGGCATCTTGAGTGCCAAGCATGCACATATCCACAAGAGGACAGGACATGCTCTTGTCAAACCCCAGGATAAGAATGCTGGATAGACCTACCAAGGGGAGGCACATTCGAGAAAGAAAGCACCTTCACTTGCTCCCTTGTATTTCCCCAAATGGTCAGCACAACTGATGAACCTGCATAGGTAATCTGGCACAGATGCCCTTCCTGACATAACCCAGAGCCACACTTTATTCAGAGAGATTGTTAAAAGTTGGCTCCAGGAAGTAGTCATAGGATCAAACAGGAGTTTTGATCCTACTTACAAGTTGTGTGATTGGGTGGAGTCAAGAAGGATGGACCGTGACGGCTTGTCTACATTTCTGACATTAATAAACATTACATCACATTTTATGAGTTATTAAAATTGTTATACTTCAGCTGAGATATCTTATCTAATATTAAAAGGATCAAAAGAATACTTATTTGTCATGGTGCACAGTACCTTTCCTCTCCCACTCTCTTTTCCTTGTGAGTGTGGCAGACTCACCTTCCTGGTGGGGTAGGCTGGAGGTGTGCTCCTTCACCTGTTCCTGCTGAATCAGCCTGGCACACCTGTTTTCTGTCATCTATTTGCCTGCACATAAATCAGCCGGTTTGCCACCCAGATTGTTACAGCTATCTAAGTGGTAGTAGTGCCTCTTAGTTTAGCTGTTCCCATCGTATTCGTAGTCGTTGTCTGCTTGAGATTCCCTCCGGTGTTCAGCCTGTTTCTCCTGGACCTCAGAAACCCATATTACCTGCAGAAAATCTTTTCTTGGAAGGGCTCACCTGCCTGCCCTCTCTCTCCGCCTCTCCTCAGGATAATTAATTCCTGTGGTTAATAAAACCCTTGAAGCTGGTAATACCCCTCAGCATCAGATTTTGAGTCCTCAGGTTTAGCCTTAGACATGACAATATCAGAGAATCTAAATGTTTTCCTTCTTTACCTTCCCATTAAACATGGGAGTATCCTGTGAATCTTTTGAAGGGACCAAGTTAAGAACTCACTATGAGAAGAGGGAGATAACTGTGTATCGCCTTCTTCTTTCAGCTGCTCCCTTTAGGGGTCACCACAGTGAATCATCTGCCTCCATCTCACCCTATCCCTTGCATCCTTTTCCATCACACCAACACTCTGCATGTCCTCCTTCACAACTACCATGAACCTTCAGTGTAGTCATCCTCTTCTCCTCCTGCCTGGCAGCGCCATCTTCAACATCCTTTGTTTAATGTATCCACTATCCCTCCTCTGCACATGTCCAAACCATCTCAACCTTGCTTCTCTGACTTTGTCTCCAAACTTCTAAACTTGAGCTGTCCCTCTGATGTACTCATTTCTGATCCTGTCCATCCTGGTGACTCCTAGAGAAAAACTCTTTTTTCTGTTAAGCCAAGAGTTCAGTCACGTGACGTGGACTTGCTTTAAATATTAGCCAATCTGACCAAGTTAGACTCATAAGGGGAAACAAATACTAACAAAAATGATCTAATAACAAAGAAACAAACCAACAGTTGGTTTAATAATGATTTTGACTTAGCAATAATCAAATACCAAAAATAACTGAAAAAACATTTTAAGCTAATATGACTCCAGTCATCTTTTAAATGTAGCAGCACTTGGTATGGCCCAGTCAGCACTTCCTATAGCACTGTGTTCCAAGGTGCATTTTTTGCTTGTTTCACCAGCACACATTACCAGCCTGACAGATCCCCCAGCACTGCTAAAATAAGAGAAAGAACTCAATAGATAACATAAAGCAATTTAATAGTGTTAAACATACTAAAGGTGCACACTACAAACAGAACTAATGTATTTTATAAATTTACAAATGCCTGATAGATGATTACAATATATGAAATCAAAGATTATACATTGGCATTTATACTGTATTTATGCACATATGTAATATGCAGGAAAACTAATGACTTAAAAAGATTATGTAAAATGTTGGTGCATGGGGTTAATGACTTTACAGTTTCAGTTTTGTGGCTGCAGGTACGACCATCACATAGTTCATCCCTCAGGTGTTTAGAGGGGTTGAGGTCAGGGCTCTGCATAGGCCAGTGAAGTTTTTCCACACCAGACTCATCCAACCATATTTTTGTGGACCTTGCTTTGAGCAATGGGGCACAGTCATGCTGGAACAGAAAAGGGCCTTCTCTAAACTGTTCCAATAACATTGGAAGCATATAATTGTCCTATATGTCTTGGTAAGCTGAAGCATGAAGATTTCCCTTCACTGGAACCAAGGGGCCCAGGCCAAGCCCAGAAAAATGACCCCATAGCATAATCATTCCTCCACCAAATTTTACAGTTGGCACAATGCAGTCAGCCAGAGGAGGCATGGAACTCTACAATTATGAGTCAACAAAAAGTTGAGTTGGTGACTTTCGTGCACTGTGCATCTCAGCACTCAGTGGCCCCGCTCTGTAACTTTGCATGATCTGCCACTTCATGGCTGAGCTACTGTAGTTTCTAAACACTTTCACTTTGCAAAAATGCCACTTACAGTTGATTCTGCAATATCCAGGAGGGAAGAAGTTTCATAAACTGGTTGTGGTGGTGCCATCTTATTACAGTACCACCCTATTCGATTTCAGTGAGCTCTTTAGAACGACGCATTCCTTCAAAAGTGTTAGTTAAGACAGACTGCATGTTTAGGTTCTTCATTTATTACACCTCTGGCAGTACCTGAATTCAGTGAATAAGAGGTGTGGGCCAATATTTTTGTCCACGTAGTCTGTTCTGCTGCTTTTTAAAAACTTTTTGGTCAAATTGCTCAAAATGTCTCTTAATAGTAAAGGTTGCCAACCCCTGTTTTGTTCAGTACCAACTGGCCATAGCTGAACTCACCTTTTTTTTTTTTCTCCATCGCTTGTTCTTGTTGGCCTGCAACAACTACTAAAGACCTGTGAAGCAATTTAAAGAGGTGGGAAACTCTTAAAGCTGTTGGCACACACATGATCCTTGTTTACCTTCTTTTTAAATTTTTCAATCATCTAAATAAAAATAAAAAAATTATTTAAATCTACAGAAAGGGTCTTTTCTTACATGTTGTCGGCCTCAGCAGTCCTCCTCAAGCCAACAGTGTCAGAGAGGTTGGATCTCTTTAATTCTCTCCCTGGGGAGCTAATCTTCCATTCCATGCTGTAAGCCAAAAAAACATTTATCCCATGTAATTATTCAGCTTTCTCAATGCCTGCAACCTTGTCTAAGTACCTGGCTGGCTCCCCATACCGGGTTATTTGCACAGCTACCAACTGCTTGTAAAAATCCAAAATATAAAAGCTGCCTCTGAATCAGAACAAGTCATTATTTTTCATAATCAACTTCAGATTTGGTTTATTTATTAACTGTTGTTTCTCGTGGCATTATGAGAACCAGGTTTCATTTACCTCTAATTTAGATGTCGATATTGCTGAACTATTCATGTGAGTAATCATGCGGGGACATGCGTTTATTCAAACACAGGCAATAAACTAAATAGTAACTCAAGACAGATATTAAAAGTAAAAGGGCAAAAATAAAAGCAAACAAAAGCCAAAGCCATAAATGTTAGCTAATAATTACCAATATATGCACAAAGAAAGCATACATTCACACTGAAGGAGTGATCCTGCGTTGTCTGTCTCTTTTGAGGCTGATAACTGTTTCACTTACATATAATCTGAAAAATTGAAATGTTATATTGATTTGAGTTTTATTGACATTATTTTGTATTTTTAGCAACATTTTCATTTAATTAGGCAAGTGTATATGAGAAATACCACTACAACACAGACTGTATATAAAAGATGGACATATCCAGGGTACAATTTGTGAAAAAACAGGGGTGGGGATGTTTTGTTTTTGTTTTTTCCACACAAAAATCACATCAATCCTTTATGCTTTATACCCAGCCCTGTTTGGAATATTTTTTTTATTTATTTCTGCTTTCATTATAAGGTTTATAGAATAATTATGAACTTAGTTATACAAGTCAAGAGCTGAAACTTATAACCACAGGGTTTAAAAGAATATTGTAATTTTTAAAAATTAAAACAAATATGAGCAATGACCTTATTTGAACGTTTTTGTCTATCAGACACAGGTGAGCCAATCAAACATAAAGATACAGAAAGTAAATGCTATTTTAACATGCCACAATTAAATTGAATCCCCTTTCCACTTAGTGTCATTCAGCCAGCTGTGCCACTTATCTTTGATGGGCTGGTTTGCCTGCCACGATCAGAGACAGTGTTTTTAAAAGAGAACGGAAAACCTTCTGGCATTCCATCATACTCCAACTTCAGACACGAGGAGAGGCTGAGGAGGACGCTGAACTCCCCGTGCTCCCTTCAGAGGAGTAGGGAGAATTGGACACTTGCAGGTGGACATACCACAGCTTGAAAAGGTTCTCGTGGCGTGGTTGCTGGACAGGAAGTGCACCTGCCTACGTGAACATCCCGATGACCATACATCAGCCCTTGGAAGAGTCCATGGGGAGTGAAATTGCTTTGGGGTGGAGACAGGTAGAGATCTGCACACAGGGCACTCAGTTTTAACAATGAACTCTTAGCACGAGAGCTCCCTCGCACTCTCACTCTACACTGTTGTTTTTTTGTTTTTTTTAAAAAAAGGCAAGCCTTATCATAATGAGAACCACACTAAAACAAAGTATTAAATTAATGAAATTAGATAAACTGTGCATGTGGCTTTTTATTGGAACACCATGTATGACAGTGTCTGTACCACTCTTGCCTACTCTGCCTCCTTCTGACTTAAGGCTGATTTATGGAGTTAATGTCCATTTGTATAGTTATCCACATACTCAGAAACATTTTGGGAATACAACCAATATAGAGATCACAGACATGTGGCTCTCCAAAAAGCCAAATCTGCTTATTTGGAATATGCTAGGCATAGGATGAATATGGATTGGTTGAAAATTTGGCTTGAACCAGAAAGGGGGTGAAAAGGTTGACATTCACCATGATCATCAAAGAGGAAAGATGAAGGAAACTGCTACAGTGGATTATTATAATTGTTTTAACACTTGGTTGGTCCTTTGTTCAAATCCAGGTAGGGCCTTTCTGTGTTGAGTTTGCATGTTCTCTTGCATGGGTTTTTTTTATGGGGGCTGTGCTTTCTCCCGCCACTGAAAAACATGTTAGGACAGCACAGTGGTACAGTGGTTACCACCATCACCCCACAACAAGAGGGTCCTGGGTTTGAATTCATTATTTTCTGTGTGGACTTTGCATGTGTGGGTTCTCTCAGGGTACTCAGCCTTCTGCCCACAGTCTAAAGACATACATGTGAGGTTAGTTGGGGATTCTAAATTGACCGTAGGTATGAATGGTTGTCTGTTTCTCTGTGTTAGGCCTGCGATAGACTGGCGACCTGCTGACAGTGTGCCCAGCCTCTTGCTCTGTGACACCTGGGATAGGCTCCATCCCCTATGCCTAAGTCCATCCTTTATATACAGTCTAAGCATCCAGTCAAGCACCTTGGTTTCACTTTTGCCACAACATAACGATGTTGAGTCAGTGCATTCTAGTCCTTTTTATTCTGTTTTCATGAAAACAAACTGGCCAGTTTCACAGTGGACAGAGCTTTGAATCTAGGGTGCAAACCAGTAGGTAAAGTGGTAATATATTTTTTACCCCACACTGGGATAACGTCAAATGAAACTGCAGATCTTAAAAGTCTGGAAATTAATTGATTGAAAAGTTAAACCTAAAAATAGAACAAATTCCACAAACATTGTTCAGGTGAAAAACAGACTGAATGTGGTCTTAAATCCAAACTATCTCACATTTTCATGTCTATCTTTATGAAAAATGACCACAAAAAAAAAATCATGTGATGGAAGTCAACACAGAACTCTGAATATCAAAACCTTCAAAGGAAATCATGACGTGAAGGTCTGGAAAAGTTTGAAATTGTAGCATTTAACCCAGAAGCCCTGCTTTTCTCTTTAACGTATCCAGTTCCCTCCTTGTTGTCATTTTTCTCTTTTTTCCCATTCCTCACACACATACAGTTTTGTTATCAGTTCAAAGCACAGAGAGGTCAGCAAGGGAGCGTGTCAGTCAGACAAGTTGTCGCCCAAATGATGACAAATCGTCCGCTTCTCCACTCGCCTCCCAATCAAGTCCAGATCTGGCTTTCATGCACGCACAGTTCCTGTAAAGTGAGATCGATTGCAGTCAGGTGAAGCTCTCAGTCGCTTAGCTCAGCTGCACAAAGGCAGTACTCTGTCACTGCCATATAGACTATGCATCTGCTTATACTCTGAACAATGACTTGATTCGGTTTTCAGTGTTGCGTTTTAGTGTTTCGCGATGACACAAATGCTTTTTCACCCAGAACACACACTGAACACTTCCGCTTTTGACAAGAAAATTGTCATTTTTTTTAACACAGTTGGTACAGAAGGTACAGAAATAGTATGACCAACAGAAAGTCTTCACCTGTTTCTGATCGCCACTCAGCTGCTAACCCTGCTGCCTCTCCAGTGGGCTTGTTTCCAGGGAGACAAACATCATGTAAAACAACACCACCAGTATTGCAATAACATTGTCCTTATGGTCGGCAATGCATGGAATTTTCTCATTTTATGCCTTGGAGCAGAGAGAAACTAGAGCGGAACTTGAGGCAAAATATTCGCCTTCTTTTGTGTTATTTTGTCTCACATTTCTGGACCTTTGTTGTCTCTATCTGCCTTTGCATCTTTCATATGGGGTATGTTTGGATAGCAACCTTGCATGGAGCTGTTACTGTTTATCTTTCATTCTCAAACCATACATATTCATCTATATTGGAAAACTCCAGACGTCTCTATCTAAACTGGCCAGCAATTGAAAATGAGAAGTACGCATGATCTCTTCTTCCGTCACTTTTGGAATAAATGAGGCTGCTGATTTGCTGAGCTAGTCGAGCAACATGCCAAATGTGCAAATCTACTGGCTCGTTGTTAGCAAGAGTTGCAGAAGAGCCCCTCAACAAGAGTCTCCTGGGTTCGAATCCAGTGGCTGACCCAGGACTTTTCTCTGTGGAGTTTGTGTGCTCTCTCTGTGCCTGTATGGGTTCTCGCTGGGTGTCTCAGCTTCCTCCCACAGTCCAATAACATGCACATTAGGTTAATTGGATTAGATCTTTGGCATGACAATCAGCATCAGTGAGACTGTTGTAGTTGATGTCATAATTTCGATCTACCTGTCAATACATGGTAATCCCCTTGAACCTTGTCTCCACCATGACTTCTAAAAACTCTCTAGGCGAAGAACTGGACCACCATATAGGTAAAGCTGCAACAACTGCCTGCCCCTCAAAATAAAGATCTATGAGGCACCTGTTTCAGTGTTCTTCTTTATGGCTCAGAGTGCTGAACAATGTACAGGCATCAAGAATGCCACCTGAACGCTGGACGCTGTTCGGATTCAATTCTTAGGGTCATGTGCCAGAAATGTGTCCCCAACACTGTTGTGCTCAGCAAAATACAGTAACTCAACATGTGCACAATACATGTGTTCCAAAAATGCAGATTGTGCTGGACTGGCCACATTGTGAGGATGGTTCCCAAGCTTCCCAAGTGTATAGCATATGGTGATCTCTCTGACACGCCTTGTCTTGTTGGCCACTCAAAGCTCCATTAAAAGGATATAATCAAGCGTGACTTGCAGTCCTTTGACTTGCAGACTAGATCCTGGGAGTTCACTGCTTGCAACATGCTAGAATGGTAGCTTGCTCATCAGGCCTACTTGGATGAATGTCATGCCAGTTGGGGTGCCAGATATTGCCATGCTGATCATCAGGAAAGACACTGAGAGCTTACTACTTCTAGTACTACTGCTACTACTACTAGTTTAACTGGTGGTTCTAAATTAGCAGTAGGTGTTAATGCTAGTGTCAGTCTCTCTGTCTCCTTGTGGTTCATTTATGCTTGTGCGCTAAAGTGATGGTATAACCCTGCCTGGAAGCCCTCGCCATAGCCTGATGTGTACCTTCCCTGAAATCTAACTACATGTCACGTTGATGCAGACCACAACTACTGTGACTGCCCAGTTTGACAGACTTTAGCTGTCAAACTGGCATATTTCTTGCTACCTCTAAACCACCTTTTTTTAAACTGACTTCTCTCTTTTCTTTGTAGCAGTTCTTTAATTATGAGCGTTCGCTGTTAAGTATTTATCGGCTCCAACTCGAGTTACATTTGTGTTGCTATTTTGAAAGTGTTGGTCACTACGTCATCCCTGGATTCCCCGCACAAGCATAAATTAGGCTTCAGTTCTGTGACAGACTGGCGACCTGTCCAGGGTGTACCCACCTCTTGCCCTATGATAGCGGGGATAGGCTGCAGTGCATAGACTTAAATAAGTTGTGTTTAAACTTCTAAGTATTAAATGAAGCTACATACTCACTTACACTCACCGGCTACCTCATTAAATAAAATTTGCGAGTACCAGGCTGGACCTCCTTTTGCCTTCAGAACTGCCTTAATTCTTTATGGCATATATTCAACAAGGTGCACAGTTTACACAGGTGTTAATATATAATGTATGATTTGTCTTTTTTTTTTCTTTTTTTTTTTTTTTTTTCATGATTCTCA
>VUQH01049843.1:0-14491 GCA_015106775.1 Etroplus canarensis | reverse complement strand
CCAGGTGATGGTGGAATATCTAGGAGGGAAGAAATGTCACCAGCTGACTTGTTGCAGTGGTGGCATCCTATTACAGTACCACGCTGGAATTCAGTGAGCTCTATAGAACCACCCATTGTAATGTTTGTAAAGGCAGACTGCATGACTAGCTGCTGGGCTTTACACACCTGTGGTAATGGGACTGAATCAAACACCTGAATGCGACGAGTCACTACGGGGGACAGGTGCTGCACCTAGCCTTCACTGATTCACTCTAAGCATGAGCTCGTACACACCCCTCAGCATACTGCAGTTCAGGTTCAGCAGGCTGTGGCATGACGGGAATGTTATCTCTACACTCGTGTCACCAGCTGATCACATGACTGTACCTCAGTTAACCTATCTTATGGTATTTTTTTACACACTCACACGCAATCTGTCAAATGCAGGTCTTTCAAGAAAGAAGCACGACAAAGTTGCATGACTTCCAAACACAGTGCTTCCATGTGGCCTTCTAATTCAATGCGCCATGTTCAGAGCTGGCTGCATTCTTCTTTTTTTGCAGATACAACCTACCACCATACCACCAAACTGCCAGGATAGCTGTAAAAAATAGCTTAGCCCAGGATATCATTCTCATGTGCACTTATGATTCAAACACCAGTGATACCAAACAAACCTGCCCATCTCATTACCAGCAGCAACCTCTGGAGCTCAGCAGTGAAGCGCTATAATCTGCTGTTTCTCTAATGTCCACTTGAGGCTGAACCCTAAAGTGAATCAGTCCCCATAGACGCCAATATTAAAATATGCAATTTCTATCTTGCTAAATTCATAACAAGCAGGAATGGGACTACTCGTATAAAAAGCCACCTTTTTAAAGGACCTATGATTCCAAATATGTTTGCTCATTTCTAAGTGAGAAACACTTTACTATAGAGATTCCCAAATTGCCTATTGAAACCAACCAAGTGGGATTTCAGGGGCTGCAAGCTTCACGTCTGCATGAAATTTTTCGCTGCTCTTGTGTTTTTATGGAGTTGGTTCATTTTTATGAAAGAACACGGCAGCAGGAGGTCAGGGTGGCTGGCAGGCAAGCAAAGGACCTGGATCTCGCACCAAAGACCACCACGTCCACCAAGACCATCACTGTTTTGGGTTTACACCAACTGGCAACGTTAGCTGCACCTAAAGGGAGTCAGTCCCCATAGACTCCCGGCCTGCTGCAAAGAACAGTTTTGGTCTCTATAGCTGATTTTTCATAACTCCATCCGTCCATCCATCCATTCATCCATCCATCTTCTTCCACTTACACAATTCAGGGTCACGGTTGGCGCTGGAGCCCATCCCAGCTGTCATAGCGCGAAAGGCGGAGTGCACCCTGGACAGGTCACCAGTCTATCGCAGATTTTTATAACTCATCTGTTTAAATTGTATTCAAGTTTGCATTATTAGGGGCGTGACTTCTTTCACTGACAGTCAGCTGTAGCTTCTAGCTGTCAGCCGTGTTTCACCTGAGCTGAACTGGACCTCCGGACCGTGTTTGCGCTGCTGGAGCGTTTTGGCACCTTTTTTTAGTCATCTGACAAATAATATGGCTTGCTGTGAGGTCTTGGACTGTTTGTTAGTACTCTTAATTTTGTGTCATAATGTTTGTGTCAGGTGTGGACCCAATATGCAGACTGCAACACTTAGGTGGTGGGAATTAAAAGCAAGCCTTTTATTTTTTTTCTAAATCCAAGAGTAACAAAAACTATGACCTGAAGCAAGGTGGAACCAAAACGAGACTTAACTAAACATGGCGACTTGGTATTAGTGATGGGCAAATGACACTGATGCTTTGGAGCATCAAAACATCACGGTCTCGTGATCAATGACGTTCGAGGCTTCAGACGTCACCGCGGGTTCGCTTGACGCTTCATTGGTTCAATGAGTTCTAAAGCGTTTCATTGGTTCAGAGCATTTCAGTGTGTTTCATAAATTTGGAGCGTTTCTTTGGTTTGACAGCTGTGGCGGTTGGGCGCTAAATGAGGTGTATAAGGTGCATCATTATTCTTCAACAATGTTGAGTTGTGAGGAGAGAGAGGTTTGGATTGCGTTGGTGAGTTTGGTGATTTTTGGCAGTTTTGATGGAGATCCAGAGGGTTTATATGTTGAGTTCCTGCTGAAAATTCAGTTGTTTTATTTAGTCACGCTTTGCCTTTCTTTCTGGCTCAGAGGTATTTGAAAGAGCACCAGTTGGCAAAACCAGGGGACCCCCTGAAATACTGGGCAGCATCAAGACATTATTTCCCACATTATGGCAACTCGCCTGCAAGTATCTGTGCATTCCAGCCTCACCCATGTGAAAAAATATTTTCTAAAGCTGGGGAGCCAGAAGAGAAGCAGACTGAAGCCTGCCACAGGAGAGAAAATATTATTTCTGGGTAAAAATCTGTGAAGAACAAAACCTTGCTAATGTGAATAAACATTGTTAATGGACCCCACAAGTCCCCAGATGACTGATAAACTGTTATCTTTAAAGGTTTTCTATAAAAACACTGAAACAAGATGTTTCTGTTAATCCAGTCAGCAGAATCAGTCACAAAGCTGCAGCAGGAAGGATCTCTGGTCTTACTGTGTGTGGAGACTTTTTTTGAAGCTTTCAAAATGATTCAGTTGTGCTCTTAAGGGTTGCTATGGCTTCAGGTGGCCACCAGATGCCACTGTTCTTAGTTAGACTAAAGCTTTGAAGATTCGAATCTTTTTTGGCACCTCAAAGCTCAAAGCTTCATGAGGTTCCATCTGCCCATCACTAATAAATACACACTGACTAATGAGCAAACAATCAAAGGCCGGAAGTAAAACTGAACATGATACAAGAGACAAGACCGGTTACAAAATAAAACAGGAAGCAGGAGGACGTGACGCAGGACAGAACTTGGACAAAAGACAGGAACACAGCAGGAAACATGAGGAATTAAACACACTAGATACGCTAAAGTATAAACATAAACGAGGATGCAATGACAAAACGTAAAAACAACACTCTCAAAACTGAAGTTTAGACACTCAAAAACGTACAAAACCAAACTTCACGAAACCCGAGACCATGACATTTTGCAAATTCCATTTCCAGAAATGCTGGGGTATTTTCCAAAATGCATTAAAAACAAAAAAAAGCTGTGACACGTTTATTCACAGGAACTGACAAAAGAACAAAGAAAAGATTAGTTTTCTGACCAGCTGTCCTGCTCCTGGGTTTGTGTTGTTTGTGGTTTTCTTATGCTCAGTTTATTGTATTCTCAGTTCATGTCTAAGCCTCAGTTCGCCCCCTGCTTATGTTCAGGCTGTTGTCACGTCTCTTGATGCCTCCTCTGTTTTACGCTCTTGTGTTCTTGTTCACCGTCCAAGTTCAGCGTCGTCATCATTCCCTGTCAGTATTGCTTCTTGCTTCTTGCTTTACTTTGGTAGCTGTTGCTGTTGAAGTCTATGCATTGTGTCTGGTTTTGCATCCTGCCCTTGATTGTTGCCTCCTGTGCTCCTCTCCCTCCTGTTTCTCATTAGTCTCATGTGGTGTGGTGTTTCTTATCACCTTGTGTCTTCTCCTCACCCCATGTTTGCGGTTTTAATTTTGTGCTTTTTGGATTCTATTTATTTAATAGACTTTTTACCAGCTTAAAATAAAGCTCACTTTTTGTTCACTTTTACCACGTCTGGCCTTGGAGTCTCCACTTTAGGTCCTCAATCTCCACCACACCCCGGGACCCTGACGCCAACTTCACTGGATTTGATAAATCCACACAAATGTAGAATGTGATGGCTGCAACTGGGACAGAGACAAAGTCAGATTTAAAAGCGTTCAGAATACTCCAGTTATAGCAGTTTGAAAGATTCTCCACATTAAGCAGGCTAACCGGGAGCAGGTGAGGGATCATGATTGGGTATAAAAGTAGCATCCATCAAAGGCTCATTATGTGCAAACAAGGATGGGTCTCAGCCCTTTGTGCCAACATTCATGAGAAAATTGTTAGTCAGTTCAAAAGGAACTTTTTTCAATGCAAAACTGCAGAGAATGGAGGTCTTTCGACATCTTCAGTGCAGAATATTGGGAAAAGATCTAGAAAACCCAGAGACATCTCTGTGCATAAAAGGTAAGGTCGGAAGTCTGATGCTGCAACTTGAAAGTGTATTACCCAAGGATAAAGCCATACATCAACTCTATGCAGAAACACCACCAAGTTCTCTTAGCCAAGCTCATCTCATATGGACTGAAAGACTGTGGAACCACGTGCTGAAGTCAGATGATACACGTTTCAGCTTGTTTTCTGAAAAAAAAACCAAAAAAACATGCGTTGAGTTGTCCTTGTGAAAGCTGAAAACGACCATCCAGATTGTTGTCAGGGGAAGATGCAAAGCCAGGGGTCCATCGGTGCCCACAGCATGGCTGAGCTGCACGTATGTGAAGGTACCTCTGACTCTGGGGCATGTCTTAGCATTTCAGAGAGACGTATACCATACCAATTTATGTATAAAGCGCTTTAAATGCAACAACAGTGCTGTACACCGAAAATACAAATACAGAAGACAGAGTTTTACTAATTTTACTGACTCATGCATGAGGGAAACAAAAGAAACATCACACAGGATATCTGCTCCAACTAACAAGCGTCTTCGCCTGTCCTCATATGAACTCAGTAGCAAAGAGTGATAAGAGATAATCACAACACCTCCTGCACGCCTGAGTGAGGCGCCTGATAATAACTGACCCCGTGCCAAAGGTCGCTGACAGGAAAAGCCCAGGCCTCCCTGACCTAAAAGAAAACGCTTGACTTGCACATAAAAACCCTGAAATGCTTTGCCACTGAGTGCATAATGTACAGGCAAGCAAAAATGAAAATTTCCATGGCAGCAGGTCATCCCGCAGTTTTGGAGCGAATGCTCAATCACCCCTCAGTTTGCCTTTAGACTCTGGCGCAAGTAAAAGTTTCTGGTCTGCTGACCTGAGAGAACGAGACAAACGGATGCAGCGGTTCAGACAGGTAAAAAGGGGCACAGCAGCTAAAAGACTTAAAAACAAATGGCAACATTTAAAAATTAATTTGTAAACGTACGCTGCCGTCAAGGTGACGTCCATGCTTATTTCAGCAGGACAATGCCAGACCACAGTCGGCGCAGTTACAACAGTGTGGCTTCACACGCACGCGGTGTGTTTGACAGTTCAGCGCTAGCTCCTGCTGACGATCTGTGGAGCATCACGAAGAGGAGAATCAGACGGTGGACCGCAGAAGCAGTGTTACCAAGCAAGAATGGACAAGATGTCCAACTGCAAGAACCACAACGATCAGTGCCCTCAGTCCCAAAACCATGGTAAAAGGCAAGATGATGGAGCAGAACATGAAACGCGCCAACTTTCCAACTTCGGCTGAGTGTGAAAGAAAGAAAGAAAGAAAGAAAACCCGTGTTAGTCCCTGCAAGTGGGGAAGCTCCAAATTCTACACTCTGTCGTTAATGTACACAATTCCACAGACACAACCAGTATACATGCATTGTTGGAGAGGTGATCAGAGTGAGAAGGGGAGCAATGTAGGGGGTTCGGTGCCTTGCTCAAGGGCACCTTGCCAGCGCTCAGGGGGTAAACCGACACCTCTCCAGCTTCCAGTCCATGCTCCATGCATAGAGGTCCATGTGGGCCTTGAACCACCCATCAAATTCTACATGTGTGTAAATCTACAAAAGTCGCTCAACAAAACGACTGAAATATTTTCTCTGGGCTTTTGTCAGCCAAATAAAGGTCGACGTGCATTAGCATATCACAGATTATAGTTTCCATCACATTTTGGAAAATATCCCCACTGTTCTGGAACCTGGGTTTGTAACCGTCCCCCTTCCTTTCTCAGGTGCACTCAGCACTTGACTAATTACGCACGGATAAAGATGTTTTCCAGAGTCTGCGACTTCATGCCGTCCTGCTGAGGTCAGCCCGGGCTCTAATCCAGACGTGCGGCAGCCTGAGAGGAACACTGGACGGATTAAAACTAATTGATCCCCAAGAGCACAGCAGAAAGTCTGATCCTGCCGTGTCACTGGATCTCATTATTTCCCTCTAACATCATTAGCGCCGATTCAAAGTGAGAACTGTCACCTGACGCTGCAGTGTGGATTCAGACGAAGGATAAACTGCATTAGTAAGATGACAACATCGTGGTCTGTGTGCAACATTCAAATACATCTGCTGCACCACGCACACGTTTGATCGGTAGAGTGGACCAAATGGTTTTTAATAGAAATAAGAATAAATTCTGTTTTGTTACCTTCATGACAAAATAGATGCGATATGGTCCAGGATCATCTCCTTCACAGGAATCTTAGAGATGGGATGAGGAACTCAGCCATTCGGGGGGGAACTCACAGTAGAACCTTCACTCCTCCATGCTGAAAGGGGCTGGAAGAAGTGGTTCGGGCATCTGATCGGGTGTTCTGGGCATGTCCCACTGAAAAGAGACTTCAGGGCAGACCCAGGACATGCTGGAGAAATGACCTCTCTTGGATGGATGGAGATAGAACAAAAACACCAGCAGCCTCTCAAAAAAAAAAAAGGAAAAAAGACAACCCCATCTCCTTCATCACATTCTTCAGTAACAGACAGAAGCATGGTTAGCATTAGATGTTCCTGAAAACTGTTGTAAATGTCAGAGCTGTTTCTTGGTCACTGGTAAAACCGAGAGCTGTTTTATTTGTGATCAAACACAGGCATGTACGCCGAATGAAGAAATAAAACTGAGGAGGTGGCGAACGCACACAGCGTGTCATTGCCAAGAATAGCAGCATCTACAGTAAAGGAAAGCTCGTCCTCACCTGAATATTTCCACAAGTGGCTCTTTCAAGTCCCAGTGGGTGTGCTTTTCAGAAGACCACGCACTTTCAATGCAGCAGAGCAGTTAAATGCACACGCGTGTGTTCCCGCTGTTCTTTAGAAAGGATGCATGGATAGACTGAAACATTTTTTGAGCGACATACGTCCTATGAGACGCGTTTGCTTTTGGAAATTTGAGCCAACAAGAAGTGGGACGTTTTCTCTGTTTGTACGATGGAGGGACAGGCGATGAAGATGCTGTGCAGGACGTAATGCCTGTAGTTGGCGTTAGTAATGTGTCGGCCACGAACGAGCCGGTACAAAGACCCGGCCCTTTGACGTGAACGATGGAGCTCCCAGTCGATGTTGTTGTTGTTTTGAAAGTAATATGAGACAGAATGATATAACAATCTCCAGTTACAAGAGAGCCTGGAGAGGTGGAGGTACACACTGGAAAGAAGAGGAATGAAAGTCAGTAGAAACAAGACAGAGTACATGTGTTTGAATGAGAGGGAGGTGGGTGGAACGGTGAAGATGCAAGGAGTAGAGGAGGCGAAGGTGGATGAGTTTAAATACCTGGGATCAACCATCCAAAGCAACGGACAGAGCACAAGAGAGGTGAAGAAGAGAGTGCAGGCAGGGTGGAGTGGGTGGAGACGAGTGTCAGGGGTGCTTTGTGACAGAAGGATAGCAGCAAGAGTGAAAGGGAAGGTTAGATAGTGGACATATTGGACAAAGGATATTAAGGATGGAGCTGCCAGGCAGGAGGAGAAGAAGAAGAGCACAGAAGGTTGAGGAGGACATGCAGAGGGTTGGTGTGAGGGAAGAGGATGCAAGGGATAGGGTGAGATGGAGGCAGATTATCCGCTGTGGCAACGCCTAACGGGAGCAGTCGAAAGAAGAAGAAGTTACAAGTGTTATATGAATTCACTAACTCAATATCACATGTATGCTGGGAAGCCAATCACGCGAGGGTGGACGAGGATCATACCAACAAGCAGGACAGAGGGCAGTGGCGCAGAAAAGGAGAGTGAGGACTACGGTACACTGCACGAATTCTCCAAACAAAAATGATGAAAAGAAGCAGGATTTGGATACATTTTAACAATCTTGATAACACAAAGGTAGAATGTAAAATTTGTACAAGCTGTCGTATACCTGACATCTAAAAGTGTTGGATGCTGCTGGTTTACACATTGTAATATATTACTTTTTTAATGTTATTTATCATTATTTTTACCCTAAACGAGTAATTTTAGTTTTATTAACAAAGCACTTACTTGAGTCCTGTATTTAATGTCCTTTTTTCAGAACTTTTTCTTTGCAAAGTTTGGACTCAGCTGTTGTTTTTTTTACTGTTATTAATAAAAGAAAGGCCCACTCTTTTGTTAGGGGTGTGTGTTTAAATAAAAAGTACCTTTCGGCTGCTCCCTTGTATTCTCCACCACGGGGTTGCCACAGCGGATTAATCCGCATTGGTAATTTGGCAGAGGTTTTATGCCGGATGCCCTTCCTGACCCAACACTCCAGGGTGAGCAAACCATTACACTAAATGAAAAGTGAAAATGTCAAAAGCAGTTCTTTTTAAAAAATGTCTAATGTGTTTCAGGCCCCTCTCACAATGGAGGGTTGCATCAGGAAGGGCATCCGGCGTAAAACCTCTGCTAAATTACCCATGGCTGCTTTTATAGTTATGTTGGTAAACACAATAAAACAATTGGCTTCACCAATTTAATATTAGAAGCTGTAATTTTTACTTTTAAATCCTTCAGTGCAAATGATGTATCCAATAATTGAAGTGATATGTATGTGAACCTCATATTAAGAGCCATAAGAGGCCAAATTTGACTGAATAAATCAAATTGTATAAGTGGCTGTCCAAAAATTCCCATCACTAGTTGGTGTTGTAAATTTGGGAAACAGCACCACCTGCTGGCTTGGAAGTGGAAGTGGAGGCTGCCAGTGAAGCATCAGCATTTCATCCTTGTCGACAGAGGTGGGAAGTAATGAAGTACAAATACCTTGTTGCCGTACTTAAGTAGAGTTTTCAGGTATGCATACTTTACTTGAGTATTTTCTGGTAATCTTTTACTTTTACTCCCTAAATTTCAACACTCATATCTGGACTTTTTACCGCTCACATTACTTTAGGTATAATGCAAACCAGCTACAGGGGCCCACAAGCCAGTGTACTCCTAGTGCCGGTCTCAAGCCCAGGCAAATGGTGAGGGTTGCGTCAGGAAGGACATCCGGCGCAAAAACTTTGCCAAATCAAATATGTGGATTCATAAATGATCCGCTGTGGCGACCCCTAACAGGAGCAGCCGAAAGAAGAAGAAGAAGAAGAAGAAGAAGATTACTTTAGGTATAATGCATTTGAGCGATTGTTGCTCATTGTCGCGGCCTTCCCGAAAAACCGATTGGAACCTGAAAGGACGGAACAGTACACATACAAGACCATCCTAATGGTAATACCCATCCTAGTTCCATATTTCAGAGTATGCAGAGTGGGGAGAGTTTTTAAATCAAACAGGAAGTGAGAAATGATTAGAACTGCGAATGCAGACACAAAACCGAACTTAACAGAGGGATAAAAACACAGAAAGATGATACCGAGGAGACACAGAGGGAACGAACAACAGTCCAAACACAAATGCAAGCTAGAAATGAGATGAAAAAGGAACTGAGGCTCAAATCAGAATCAGAATACTTTATTAATCCCAGTGGGAAAATGGCATTTTATTACAGACGCTCAGTTAGCTATGAATAAAAATAAATTGGGAAGGCAGAAAAGATTAAAATATATACACATGTATATATAAAGTGCAATATGTAAAAGAAGTAACTTCAAAGTCAAACACTATATACAGTAAGTACAAGATGTGGCGATGGAAGAAACTAGTCAAGGTGTAACAGGGAGGAGTTACAGAGTGTGATGTCACAGGTAGGAATGGTTTCCTGTGGCGTTCTGTGGAGCATCGTGGTGGAATGAGTCTGCTGCTGAACGTGCTCCTGTGTCTGTCCAGGAGAGGCTGTGAAGGACTTTCCTTAACACCACTGTCAGAAAGTCCAGTTTGTTGAATCTGTTGGTTGGTGTCTGCTGCCCCCAGCACGCCACAGCACAGAGGATGGCACTGGCTACCACAGACTCATAACACGTCCTGAGCATCGTCCAGCAGAGACTGAAGGACCTGAGACGTCTCAGAAGATAGAGACTTTCTGGTCCTTCTTGTAGCTGTCTTCTGTGCGTTTAATGAAGTCCAGTTTGTTGTCAGTGTGGAAACCGAGGTATTTGTAGTCCTCCCACTATCTCCACAAAGATCCCATGGATGGAAACAGGGGACACTGGTGTTCTGGTCCTTCTCATGTTCACAATCAGTTCTTCAGTCTGCGTCATGTTAAGCTGCAGATGGTTTTGTTCACAACATGTGACAAAGTTGCTCACTACAGTCCTGTCCTCTTCCAAATCACCCTCTCTGATACACCCCACTACTGCAGAGTCATCAGAAACCTTCGGCAGTTGGCAGGTCTCTGTGCAGTGATTAAAGCCTGTGGTGTAAAAGGTGAAGGAAAAAGAGGTCAGTAACACTGGAACTGCGCACACACACACACACACACGCACACACACACACACACACACACACACACACACACGCACACACACACACACACACATAGTGTGGTATGAATTTGATCCAAATTCTTTTTAAATGAACTATTTTTGGGTGTGTTGTTGATTTCCCAGCCAGTTTGGTTGAAGTTACAATGGTGTATAGCAGATTGCTCCATACAGCACTAAGGAGGGGCCCTCTCAGGAGGACGAGTCCACTGAGCTGAATGTCTTAAATTAACAGTAAAACATCTCGGGTGTTCCTTACTAAAATGCAGTCAGGGTACTTTGTCCTTCCACATTAATGTCTTTTTAGTCTTGTTAAACCATCTAAAATATGAGAGTGGTACTTCTAGAGGAAGAGGCTCGAAGAGGTAATTTAGATTAGGAATGCCACTCATTTTTAAGACACTTGTCTTTCCTGCTATTGGGAGATTTAAAGTAGACCATCTGTTAACACCCGGTTTAAGTCTAAATTGGCTTTAACCAGGTCTTTTAACAAAAATTCCTAAACATTCAATACTTTGATTAGGCCTTTTAAATGTACCAGGATGAAAGACAGCTTAGGGGCAATGAGCTGTTAAAGGTATTGCTCCTGATTTAAACCAATTTACTCTATAAGCAGAAAATTTTGAAAAAGAATCAATAATCCTAAGGAGTCAAGACACTGACTTCCTGGGTTCAGACACAAATAATAATATGTCATCTGCATACAGCATAAGTTTATGCACCATTCCACCTGCGATAATACCACGCAAAACTATAGAGGGTGAAACCGGTCTTGTTCTCCTACAAAGTGTGAAATGATAAAAAATTAACATATTTGTTTATATGGAAGCTTCAGGTTGCTTATAGGGTAGATGTATCCACTGCATAAATGTATCCCCAAATCCAAACCCCAAATGTATTTCTAGAATTTTAAATTCAGTCAGTCATATCAAAGGCTTTTTCAGTGTCGAGAGGTAGCCACAGTTGGTGGTTTAGTCTCAGCTACTGACTGTGCAATGTTTATTAAGCGTCTTATATTGTCAGAAGAACTAAACCCACAGATAAAGCCCACTCGGCCTGCAGGAAATAAAGACACAAACATCCTGTTTAGCCGGTTGGCTAACACTTCTGAATAGTTTTAACATCCATCTGCATTTGGGAAATTGGAGAGTAATTTTTTACAATCCTCTAAAGCTTCATCATTTTTTAGAATAGAATAGAATAGATCTATTGTCACTGACACAGAGTACAATGAAAATTTGTTTAGCAGCTCAATGTGTTAGCAGCAGACGTAGAAATGCAGAGATGTATGTAAAAAGAGATTCTAATATGTACAAGAACACAATATATACAAAGTCAATTATAAATACAAAATAGAAAAATATAAAATATGAATTTGGAATTGCACTGTCCGAAGGCTGTCACACACAGTCAGTGTGTGTGTGTGTGTGTGTGTGTGTGTGTGTGTCCCAATCACCTGCTCTGCTGTTTTCACCACCCACTGCAGGGCCTTCCCGTCCTCTGCGGGACAACAGCTGACCCAGGCAGTAGGAGGAGGCTCTCGATGGTGGAGCGGTAAAAGTTTATCAGCAGGGGACAGGGTAGCTGGGCCTGCCGTAGCTTCCTGAGGAAGTAAAGTCTCTGTTGAGTCTTCCCCACCTGGTGAGAGATGCTGGTGGACAAGGTGAGGTCAGCAGAGATGTGGACCCCTCTCTACCGCCTCTCCGTCAATGTGGAGGGGGGGAGTACTCAGTTCACTTGGATTTCCTGAAGTCCATTATCATCTCTTTGGGGATTTTTTGTGTTTAGGTCCAGGTTATTGTTTTCACACCACCGTCGCAGATACTGGACATCCTCCCTGTAGGCTGACCCGTTATTATCAGTGATCAGTCCTACCACAGTGGTGTCATCAGCAAACTTGATGATGGTGTTGCTGGTGTGAATGGGTGCACAGTCATGGGTGAAGAGGGAGAAGAGGAGGGGGCTGAGGACACACCCCTGTGGAGTTCCAGTGTTCAGGGTGAGAGTGGGGGAGGTATAATCTCCCATCCTGACGTGCTGGGGCCTGTTACTGAGGAAGTCCAATATCCAGGTGCACAGTGATCTGACCAGGCCCATATTGCCCAGTTTATTAACCAGTTTATGAGGGATGACTGTGTTGAAGGTAGAGCTGAAGTCCACAAACAGCAGCCTCACATATGTGTTGGTGGAATCCAGGTCTGCGAGGGCTGGGTGGAGGGCCGTGATGATGGTGCCCTCTGTTGACCTGATTCTCTCAAAGCATTTGGAAATGATGGGGGTTAGGGCAATCGGACAGAAGTCACTGAGGCTTCCAACTGCGTCCCTCTTGGGCATTGGGACAATTGGTGGATGTCATAAGGCATGTGGAAACTACAGACTGCAGCAGCGAGAGGCTGAATGTGGTGGTGAAAACCCCCCGCTAGCTGGTCTGCACATGTCTTAAGTATTCTTCCTGTCTGGACCAGCTGCTTTTCTCACACTGACTCTGCAGAGGGTGGCTCTGACCTGGTGCTGTTGCAGCTGAATGGGGGCATCGTCCCTCTCCGGAAGAGCTGGGCAGGTCCGGGCCTCTCCGTTGTGCTGATCAAAGCGAGCGAAGAACTGTTTCAAGGTGACCGGTAGGGTTCCGTCGGCGGAGTTTCCTGCCAACAGTGTGTCTTTGTAGCCGGTTAATTCCTCGATCTTTTTAGGGACCAAACTAGTCAGAGCTTGCCTCGTGGTTGGTGGAAGTATAATTTCCTCTAATACTAAGAAATGGATCTAGCTCTGTTACAAAACTCTCTAAAACATCCTGCAGTAAAGCCATGGGGTCCGGGCACCTTACCCCACTTTCATTACCTCTCTCAGTTCGTCCACTGTTATATCGGGGTCTAAAAATTCTCTTTGGTCTTCCGTCAATTTAGGAAGTATTAATGGTTCTAGAAAATTATTTCCTTACTAGTAGGTGTGGCTTTTGACTTGTAAAGGTCCTTGTAAAGTTCTTTAAAGCTCTTATTCATGTCTGCAGATGCTGTATGGATCTCTCCTGAGGAAGATTAAATTGATGGCCACTTTCCGGCTTTGTCTCCTGATTCATAAAGTGTCTGTTTTGTGCTAAATAAACTGAATTCAACGCTTTGAAATAGCATATTATTGTATTTCACAGGCCATTCTGTGACACACTGTGACCTCTTATTCTCTGTTTCTGCACATTTAAGTTCATTTTCTAATTTTGTCATTAATTGAGCATTTACTTTGTTAGGATAAGAGAAACTGAATAATACGTCCCCTAATAACTGCTTTAAGAGCCTCCCCTGCTACCCCTGGAGAGGACACTTTTCATTCCGATCTCAACCAAACCATATGAAATGTGTTAAGGGACCACCTACAGTATAGGAATATCTTCTTTCAGTCTGAGGTATCAGGTTGGCACACCTGAGCCTGGTTGTATAATTAAAACACCTCCTACTGAACACCCTATAAATAATGGGAACAGTGTTTTTGATATTAGCATTCTTGAATGGATGCACTGATGAAAAATAATGTATAGTCCACCTCTGATGGATTAAGGACTCTCCAAATGCCCACTAAGCCTAAAGTCTTGCAAATTCTTTCTAATGTGAGAAAAGCCGAGCCCCTTGCACAAGGCTATGGTCCAGGACTGGATCCATTCAGAGGTTAAAATCTCCCCTGAGAGTGATACTGTGGATCCCAGTAACTTGCAACATTCTTTAATGATTTACAAAGAACATCCAATCATCTACACTTTGAAAAGATTTCAAATCTCAAAGGAGAAAAAGAAATCATGCTGGATATCTATAATGAAACCAATAATATAATTACACCATACCCACCCAACACCTCCTGTTCTCTTCACCTACATGCCCATGGAAGTCTGCTCCAATCACCACCCTCTCTCCCCTGGGAATACTCTCTACCACTTCATCCAGCTTACTCCAGAATCCCTCTTTCTCTTCTAACTGGCATCCAACTTGTGGGGCATATGCACTAACAACATTCAGCATCACACCTTCAGTTTCCAGCTTCCAGCTTGTGTCCTCACCTGGAATGAAACCAGG
>VUQH01049833.1:10021-36473 GCA_015106775.1 Etroplus canarensis | reverse complement strand
GCCTTGATGCCCTGCTGCATGCGCCGGGAGTCTCTGCTGTTCTGGAAGTGGCCGTGGATTCTCTGGGCATGTGCGCGCTTCTCCTCTCTGATGGCTCGGGACAGTTTGGCCCTGGCTGTTTTTAAGGCCGCCCTGTCTCCTGCTTTGAAGGCTGAGTCTCTCGACTTCAGAAGAGCACGCACTTTTGCAGTCATCCACGGCTTCTGGTTGGAGCGTGTGGTGATGGTCTTGGAGACGGTCACGTCATCAATGCACTTCTCAATGTAGCCGGTCACTGATGCTGTGTACTCCTCCAAGTCAATAGAGTCGCCGTTGGTTGCAGCCTCCCTGAACATGTCCCAGTCAGTGCACTCAAAACAGTCCTGAAGAGCAGAGATGGCTCCTGCTGGCCAGGTTTTAACCTGTCTCAGAGCTGGTTTGGAGCGTCTGATGAGTGGTCTGTATGCTGGGATCATCATCACAGTCATGTGATCAGAGTTGCCGAGATGGGGCGGGGCGGGGCTCCGCATAAAAGCTCCTAATCTTGCACACCCCTGAAAATTTCATAGTTTCTGCATGTTTATCTTATGAATTTTGTTGGAGGGTTTGTGGCCTAATTGTTAAATTTATATCATCACACCTTGAAAGCTTCTTGATGTTATGTTCAGGACTGAACATTAAATGGATTCTGAAACCGATGTTCTAAACTCCCAAGGACCACCAGGGGACATCTTTTTGACTCTGTCCTGCAGCAATAGCTGTGTTACTACCGGCTGCAACGAGGAGTGGGGTTGTGCACGCTTCTGGGAGATTAACAAATATTTATTAAACTAAATAACAAGCGTACCAGGTGTGTCAGTGAGTCACTATCGGTGGTTTGATGCAGTTCATGGATGCGTTGTAGAGTGCTGGGTGCAAGGAGTGTATGAACATGCGTTAAGCAGTAACCCAAATGAGGAACATGGCGTGAAGACGGCCCAGGCACCGTCACAGGGCCGGATGGAAGCGATGGTGGCGACGGCGAGTGAGCCCGACCCCGAGGAATCCCTGTCAAACATTAGGAGGCGGAGTTTAAATAGGCCTGCTGAACACTTGCCAGGTGTTCAGCATTACATCCAGTCCTCTGCATTGCCACACAGAAACACCTGAAAAATAAAAAAAACACTATGCAAAAGGCCTGGGGCCATAACAGCAGCAGTGGCAAAGTTAAGTTATTATTTTTCATTCTGCTGTTGTGACCCCTTGGGGAAAATACAAAGGAGCTGGTACATCTATTTCTAAATGTAAGTACATTTTGACAAAGTAGTTTCAAGGGATTTATTTGCTTTACAAATTGAGATTGTTTCATTACAGATCATAAAGTTAAAATGTATTTTAGAATCCACTAATAAACAGAGGGTGCAATAAAAACCATAATAACTAACTAAATAATATATTACTGTAGACGAATGTCATGGTCTCAGCTGTGTGCAGCGTGGAGTAAGGTTCGACCTAAATGCAGATTCACAAGGCGGACAGGTTGAAACCTACAGTAAGCCATTTCTGTTGGCTGATAAGTCCTTCTCAAAAACATAATTTCGAAATCTAAAAAGACTCTAGAGCCTAAGGAACATGGGACTGTAACCTAGGAAAACAAACAGCTCTAGAGAGAGACAGCACAACACTGAACAAAGTAAGGACAAGACACTATATACACAGACTAACTGCTAACGAGAGACTGGAGGGAGTGGGACACAGGAGGCAACAATCAGGATAACGAATCAGGGGCATAATGGCCACCAGAATAAAACAGGAAGTGAGAAGCAAAACGAGGAACACAGCTACAAGACTGAACTTAACTGAAGAATAAGCACACGGAAGGATGATACTAAGGAGACACAGAGGGAACTAATAATAGGCAAAACACAAATGGAGGCTAGAAGTAAGATGAAACAAGAACTGAGGTTCTTGTAAAACGTGCCTTTGGTTGCTCACTTGTTCCAGGTGTTACCACAGTGGATTCATGCGCATTGGTAACTTGGCAGAGGTTTTACCCCAGACGCCCTTCCTGGCACAATCCTCCATGGTGAGAGGGACTTGCGTCCCCACCTGGAATCGAGCCAGGGACCTTTTGCTTCTAAGGCGAATGTGTAAAGCACTACATTACGCATACCTGTAGTAAAGGTAAATAAACTCAGAAACATCATCAAAATAATACCAAATTAGAGCACAAGACCTTAGAACCATGACGAAGAGGAATATTATTAAAAAGTTAAAAATGAATTTTAGATAAAGTGTTCTATTAGTTTAACTAAAATAAAGAAGGTATAAAAACAGCATTTACTGCGAAAGAGATTGACCAGGTCATTGTCTCAGTTTTACGATCCCCCACACAGCTAGCTTAACAAATTAAGAAACACACTTTCAAGTTAATTATTGTAAAATTAGTCGTGTGAAAGTCATTACAGCATCCACAGCTGCCTTTTGTAACCAAATGCTGCGATCTGCATGTGTTTACATCAGGTTATGGTGAGGGTTACAATGTAGCATTTCATAGGGCTTTGCGGCTACAATTCACCTGCTACGCTGATTTAACGCCCAAGCATAATTGAAGCCTTACCCGTTTCATTAAAACTGCGCTCCAGAGGCCACTTTGCAATGAATGATTATGGATGAATGAATGATTGTGAATTTCATGCCAAGCTGATTCATAATCACTGTCACATACGTGGGATCAGGGCTTTAGTTAGCTGGACTCTGGACTGTGCTCAGTTCAGCTAAGGTTTCCCCACTTTGTTGCACAGCCAGCCATCTGCTCTTCCCCGCTGTGCACCACTCAGACCAGGCTCAAAATTCCACCCCCAACCTGCTTAGCCCTACAATAATTATTCATCTTTTATCTAACTACAGTCCCCTATATATTCATCTATCACTGTCATCTAGCTAGAGCTGGCTCGTTATACTGCAGCCGTCATATCCAAATGTGTGGAAACAATACGTGTTGCTAGGCAACCAGGTGTGCAACGGTTGGTCGAGCACAGTATTTTACATTGATTTCTATAAAAGTCAAAATGACATCCTCGGTGCTGCAAGGTATAAGTGGCTGCAGTTAGTTTTAGTTTTTATCCCAGGCACTCCAACATCCACTACATGATGAATAAAGCCATTTTTAGGAATATTCAGGAAATGTCACGATGGGCTTTTGTTTTTACAAAGTCACATTGAAATAGCAAAGGAATCAAAATGACCCCTTTGGCAGATCTAGTGTTAAAAACCCAAGGCATATTTTTTTCTCTCTCTCTTTATTTGTTTTTACAAACATACACGCCTTTGCTTCTTTCTAACCCCCAATGTGATTTTAGGTCACAGTAATGGCTCCCTGGTTGATTTGAATTTTGCCCACTTCTGCCTGCTCTGTTACCCTTCTCCCTGCCTCTCCTCCACTGGTGAGATGAGACTGTTTATTTTGGACTGTGAATGATTCACAGCCTGCCAAAATGCGATTGGTCAGGCCAAGTTTCTAAAAGGCTGGTTACCTTTTTTTTTTTTTTTTAAAGCCCTATAAAATCAGACGTAGAACTCAAGTCACTCTGTTTAAGGACACCTTCAGTAAAGCTTTCGTGTCGGCAATGAAAGTCATTTTTTATGATGTCATCATGGACACGCATCCAGAAGCACTGAGGATACATTCTAGTTTCATAACAGAGGGAAACATGAATGTTTTGTATCCCTTGATAATAATAATAATAATAATAATAATAATAATAATAATAATAATAATACATTTTAGGCTATTGAAAACTATGCTTGATCATATTTTGATTTTTTAATTTAATTTATGATAGTGTGTTGCACTATTTCATTTATGTTGTATCACAGTGGAAAAGCTCCTCTTAACCTTGGAAAATGTCTTCCAGCAGAATATTCACACTATTTGCGTTTTGCTTACTATAAAGCACTTTCAGGTGGCCATAGTAAAGTGTTGCTGGGGAACTCTGTTTAGCTTTCAGTGGCCTGTCACAGTCGAACAGGCTTATGGGTTTCAACCTTACCCTTGTTCCTTTGTCGCTGATATGCACGTATACAAATTACAAGGCCTGTGCGACACTCACAGGGGCCCACCTCAATCTCCCTCCTCACAGCTTCATTTAATGACTTCATCACTCATCTGCAAGATTTTCTTTTTCCTTTTCTGTCATTAGGCGGGCTCTGGCCAGCAACATGCCTGGGTCTGGTTTGATTTGCCCGGGCAGACAGTGATTCACACAAAGGGTCTAGGGAGTGTTGGAGATCCAAAGCTCCATGATTATCCCTTTCACTCAGGCTGGATGTAGGCTGAACTGGCTGAAGTAAAAGCCCAGATCAGTGCCTCTACAAATGGGACCCTAAACCCCGGGGCTTCCCACCCTTTTTATGCAAGCTGGCTTACTGGCAGGATGTAATATGTGTGTGGGGTGTAAACACACAAGGGCAGTTGGGCTCCTCCTCTTATTCTCAGCCTCACTTTATTTTTCACAACCCTGTAATGGAATATCCATAAATGGCTTTCAAAAAAATATACAAATTTGGTTTACTGGGGGTATAAAACAGGGGAGAATAAACACCATGAAAATGACATAAGAGAAGCATCTCACCCTGGATTTAAAACTGGGACACTGTAGGCATTCACTCATGCAACCATTTCTCTGATTTCTTCAGCAGTAGAGTGAAAGATTTTGAAAGATTTTATGGCTTATAGCTCATGAAAATCCCAAATCCAGTATCTCATATTATTAGACAATTTTTTTTAAATGAATCAAAAAGAATTTGAAATGTAGAAATCTCCCACGTCTAACACCTATCTTCATTTCTACGCTCAGTACTTGGATGGGCTCCTTTACAGTGAATTACTGCATCACTAAGGGGCTTTGCTTATGACACTGCTGAGGTAGTACTGAAACTCAGCTTGTCTGTATTTTTTGGTCAGGTGTTTCTCCTTCCTCTTCCTCTTGACGATACCCCATATTTTCACTGTGGGGTTCAGGGCAGGCAGGTTGGCTGGCCAATCAAGCTCAGCAATAACATGCTTCTGCAAACTATGTGGTAGTAGTTTTGCAAAGGGAATCAGCATCTCCGTGAAGCTCATTAGGAGAGGGAAGCATGAAGTTCTCTGCAAACTCGTGACAGACTGCTATTTGGGCTTTGGATTTGAGAAAGCACAATGAACAAACTACCACCAACAGCAGCAGATGGCATGGCACCCTGAATCATCACAGACTGTGGAAAATTCACGCTGGACTGTGCCTCTCCACTTTTCCTCCAGAGTCTATGATCTTGGGTTCAGGTAAAATGCTTCTGATATTGTCTCTGGTTCAGGAGTTGCCTGATATTTGGAAAGTGATGCTTGTAGCCCCTTTGCTGGTGGCTGTTGAGGCACTGTTGCTCGTGCACTTTCTCCTACCACATTTCCATTCTAAGATATAGCACCCTACGAACAGCCAGCCTTTTCAGCAATGACCTTCTGTGGCTTGACCCCAAGTCACACAGGCCTAGAGACCAGTTGGTGGCCCCCTGGCAACCCCAAATCCTTGTGGCCTACAGTGACTGCTAAGTGACTGAAATTCAAAATTTCATTCAGTAGGTGGTTGGCGACTAGTTGTGCAACTGTTCACCAAATGATCTGAGATCAGGTGACAACCACCTGGGCTGCACGTTGCAGAACCATCCACAGAACGCTTTCCTAAACACAGCAGAAAAAACAAGCAAAAATTTTATGCAACATTTTGCTTAGGACAAAGTCAATGTAATAACTTACATACAAAACACACTTATATAGGCTACTTGAACAGGCTGCAATATAGTTATTTTAAAAAATATATGTCAGTTGCAATTTTTAAAGGTAATGTGCATCAATAGAAATGAAAGAAGCGTAACTTTGATCACTCACCAGTAACTCCCAGTTACTCAGACAGCTCTTGCCTGCGCTTGTCTTTAAAGTCGAGTCGTAAAAGTGTGGCTGAATGGCAAACCACTCTATGAGAAGGTCTTCCTGTTTGGATGTAGAGAGTTGCCTCTACTTTCACCCAGCTCCTGTTAGCCCCAAACCGCTGTGACACCAGCGGCTCTTCTCCTAACTCTGGCTCTGGCTCCACGGATGCAACTTTGCGGCCAACGCCTCTGGGCAGACCGGTGGTGGGGCCTGGCTCCAAGTTTGTCTGTGACGCTCAGCCAGTAGTTGGCGAGTGCTTTGTGACAAGTTGGTGTCTTCCATGGAAACTACGGTCAACCGCAACAATCTGCTAGGAACGAAAGCAATTGCGAGGGGGGGGGTTGGTGCAGTACCGCATGCTTCTTTGCAATTGATTTCACGTACTGTAGCAACAACCAGCAACATCCAGCAACTATTCCCTGACTGGTCACATGTTTTACTCATGACCTATGGTTGCCAAGTGGTGTCGGTCTCTGGGCCTGTGTGGCTGGGGACTTATCCTCTGTGTGAAGGATGTCTAAGATCATCATCTGGACATCTTTTAATTCTATGACTAGTTTTTATATTGTGTGAGCTATTTACTCAAACTAAAATGAAATATTTTAATAATTTAAGGGTCTCCTTTTTTCTTTTCTTGCCACTTTGCAAAGCAAGCTCACTCTTTTGATACATATTGCTACTGGAGATTCACCTGAGAGTACTCTAAATGGCACTCATTGGCCTCTGTTGACCCCGGCTAAGACTTGTGGATATAGAAAGAGAGGGGAGAAATTCTAATATGGTTATTGAGAGTTAAGCCATCTTAAATCCCTCTCCATCTGTCTTCCCCTTGAGAAGCTTGTCTGAAGTTAACAAGGACACTTGTGATATAACTTCTATGCGGCTGCGAAGGGATAAAGGGAATTGCTACTGTACATACTACCTCCCTGTGGACTCAAACTAGCAGAGTCTACCATTTTTTTCCTGACAGCACCTCAATACTATAAATCTTGAATGCGAGCCCAGAAGAGGCTACTGAGCCTTCTGTGCCAGCAAGACATGGGTTAACGACTTTTTTTTTTTTTCAATGTAAAAAAATAGCTTTTTCCTTGGTGCCAAATAGTTTTCACACGTCACATTCAAGTAAAAAGCTGAATGAGGACTCATCTCTTCCGACATTAGGGGTCATATCTCCTTTTATCGTTCTCCTTCTCCCCCCTCTTACGCCATTTTCACCATTTCCTCTATGCTGGAATACAGTTTGTCATGTAGAGATTCTTTCTTTGCCTCAGACTTATCGTCACTGAAATAGTTCAGCGCTGGTGAACCTGTGTTACTCAGGGTCACACCTAAGTTGTCACACCTTGTAGCTGTCAAGAATGCAGGCCAGATTTGCAGTCATAAAGGTGGGTTTGGTCTATCGGAGCCTCCAACCATACTCCTGGGGATGGGGAAGAGAGGGTTTATAGGTGGTGTTGCGGTTGTAAGATTGCTGAATCATGGGGATGTTGCACAAGTTGATTCATTAACCGGCTGTCTAATGAACTCCCCCAGCAATGTATTGGTGTAAGTTGTAAACTCCGTATTCTGAGCGCCATCTTATTGCTCTGCCTAGCCTGTAATACCCCTCTAGCACCCATGTTTGCTTTCCAGTGATTTTGTTCCCTTACTGCACCCCCCCCCACCCCCTTCCTTCCATATCTATTCTCAACTAAATAATGGATTTGTTTGATGCTAGTCACTCTCCCCCGGCTAACCAGCTACAACCATGTTAATGTGATTCCCTTTTCTCTTCTCAGCAATCTGTAACCCATGGAGATAATTGTAAAGCCATTATGTGGCCTCATTGTCATTATACAGACTGTCATGGCCTGATTGTTGTACCTTGTGCATTTTCGCAAAATTGTCTAAGAAGACTAGGATCATTTCTAAGGATAGAGACTTTCTAATGTTTAACCAAATATGCCATGCCTTAATCTTCCTTCTTGTTATTATAGATCCACAAAGCACTGAGTGATTCAGAACTATAGAACTATGTGACTATCATTATCCATATCCAGATGTGGTTGTAGTGTATATTTCGCCTTCCAACTATATACTGAGGGTCACATTTATGTTGTCTAGTATTAGTTTGTATTATATATATATATATATATATATATATATATATATACATATATATAAATGCATGTATAGTGTATACTATAAGCCCTAATAATGATTTCTCCTTGTTGGGGTTTTGAAATTACCATAAAGATAATAAACACAAATACACTCTGCCCTCTCAAAAAAAACATCCAACTTTTACCAGTGGTTAGGCATTCTGGTTAATGAAACTTGTACTACATATAACTTACTAACATCTCTACAGAAGTTCCATGAAACTTCAAAGAGAACTTCAAGAGAATGTGCAGCAGGAAAATGCAAATCTTGAGAATAACTTGGGCTGAGTACAGGTTGGCTCCACGATAACCGTTCTCCCACACTCGCGTCCACAGTGAGTCCAGAGAATCCAAGGCAGTGACCGAAAGTCCAAAGGCTCGCATGAGAGTGGATCACGTAGATCTTACAGGCGGGGCATGTAGGGGGCACTGGAAGAGTCAGCAGAGAAGCTGGATAAGTACAGCAAAGAGACAAGGTGATCGAAGAAACTGGTTACATGAAAGTGGCCTGACTTACTACACTGGAGGTAACGACACAATCCAGCAGCTAGTAAAGGGGAGGATCTGCCTGGATCAGGTGTGTCAATCCGACTCCACCTACACCACGCCCACTCCCAAAAACGAAATTCCCAGCCACTCCCAGATAGCGCCACGAGAGAGAGATGGAGAGAGGAAGGTCAGCACCTGAAGGCCAGAGGACCACGATGCTAATGCTGTTTTAGGTATATTTATCTTCAACATGTTCAGGTCTCTTGTTCAGTTTTAAGGTGGGGACACAAACCCCTTGAACCATGGCAGGTTGCATCTGATGTAAAACTTCTGAGACTTGTTTTAGTTCACTTTAAGACCTCTAAAACAATCTGAATCAAGGTACATGGGATGGTGTGCAGTGCACACTTCCTCTTTCTACCCAAATAACCAGGAGAGTTTATTTTAAGACTGGTGTGATGGGAGTATACATTTCCATGATGACCTAAATTGGCCCAAATTCACCAAATTGGCATTTTGAACTGATGTGTTGTTTTACACTGTACGATAAATAGTAGTGAGCAATTGGCTTTTTAGTGAAGACTGGTGTTGATCCAAATGAGCCATGTATTTTTCATTTCACCTCTTTTACTCTAAGTTGTTCTTTGGCTTCTTCATATCCTTTACTTTGTGTTTCACTCATTTTATAACTGATAAACCTCCAACTTAAAATATTTCCCCCCAATGAGATTGTAATTATTTCTTTTAATTCGCTTTGATCCATGAAAAACTTTGTTTCCGAAGAATCAGAGAAGCAGAAAAAATGAAAGGGAGCTAATCTCAATATTTTTGTGCATTAAAAAAATATTATAATTCAATCCTGGTTGCTAAACAAGACTTGCTGTACAGCATCAGCAAGGTTTGAGGCTGGTGTTTCTGTTCCCACTTACTTTAGAAGCAAAAGGTCTCTGACTGCTCTTACTGTGAAGGGTTGCGTCAGGAAGGGCATCTGGTGTAAAACCTCCGCCAAATTACCAATGAGGATTAATCTGCTGTGGGGATCGCTTGGGGAGAATACAAGAGAGCAGCTGAAGATGTATTTCCATTTTCAGCTGTGGTGTTGTGGAAAGTACAAAATGGAAAATTCCAGCAAGCATTCCTCATACTCATCACTGTAAATCCTAGCAGCTTATTTCCCTATCAGTCCCTAAACATTTTAAAGCTAAATAGCTCATTAGTTGTCACAGAAGGCTACATTAAGTTTGTATTTTAGAGAAGTTGGCCACTCTACTGAATATAACCTGAGTTTTTCATTATGTAAGCATGTTCAGCAGCTCGTCAATGCATACATCTAATTGTCCAGTCACATGGCAGCAACTCATTATCTTTAGGCATGTTGACATAGTCAAGGCAATCCAGACATCATTCTGGACGGTCAAGTTCAAACCGAGCATCGGAACGGGGAAAAAAGGTGATTCAAGTGACTTTGAACATAGCATGGTTGTTGGTGCCAGGCATGCTGGTTTGAATATTTCACAAACTGCTGATCTACTGGGATTCCCCACGTGTGTCTCTAGGGTTTACAGAGACTGGTTTGAAGAACAGAAAATCTCCAGTGAGCAGGAGTTCTCTGGGTGAAAATGCCTCGATGATAACAGAGGTCAGAGGAGGCGGCAGTAACTCAGAATGCAGAAGAGCATCTCTGAGCGCACAACACAACCCTGAAGCTTGAAGCCAGTGGGCTACAGCAGCAGAAGACCACGCTGGGTGTCACTCCTGTCAGCTTAGGCTGCAAATCGCAAGAAGATTGGAAAAATGTACTGTTCCTGATCATGTCTATCAATTTATGATCACACAACTCAAATCATTTCAAACTGGTTTCTTTAATATGACAGTATGTTCACTATACTCAAATGGCCTCCACAGTCACCAGATCTCAGTGTGAGGTTTTTGCAAACACTAAAAGCACAAACCCACAGAAACTTCTAACCTACAAAATCTTCATTTGCATAAAGCGACACTTTCATTCTATTTGACTTCGATTTGGCAAGAGTTACAGCAGCACAGATAACAAGAGAAAAGAAGACACAGTGCTGAGATGTACTGACAAAATGTGGAACAGAAAGCATATGTACACAAACAGTGAGGACAAGATGAACTAATAATACACAATTATTTTCAATAACAGGTAACTATAACAGCAAATTAGGCAGATTCTGCTTCTCCAGCTTCACACCAATAGCACTTCACACTACTTACTTCAAGCCTGTAGCAAAGTGTTTTGTTTTTTTTGTTTTTTCACCAGACTGTCAGTGGTGTATAATGAATGCAGCAATGAATAGAAACACTGCTGATCAATATAATGCACTCAATCTTTTACAACAATAAAGTCTCCAAAGAAGTGTTTGGGCTGAAGATTTGATAATGCCCCCTTAACCATTCGCAGGCTATTTACAGTGAATGCTTTCCTCTGGCTTGCTGTTCAAATAGGTAAATCATTGACCTGTTGAGTTAGATGGCCCAATCAAAGCCCTATTGAAACCCATTTCACTCAAGTGATTGCTCCAAATTATGAAAAAGCATTATCTCTGTGTGGTTCTCTGTGTTTGTTCGTTGGTAACCAGCAGAGCCTGCGATGGTTCCTGCAGAAACAGAAGATGTCTGCATCACAGGCACATACAAAAAGATATCTGATTCATTCAGCAGAGGATGGATAGTTTGCGGTGGAGTGCAGGTTGTCAAAATTACTTCAGGCTATCACATAATATTCTATTTGCTCATTGATGTAATCACAGAGTCATTTTATTTACCGACACAGAACTTATTCACAGAGCAATGAATTCTAACAGCACATCCTCACAGCGTGCAGGTAGAAATCTTCTGGCTTTAACAGTCATCACCAGAAATGGCAGTAAGAAGAAAATGCAGACCTATCTGAGACTTATGCTGAAAATTGGGGTTATTAAGGGAGAGAGGCAAGCGAAGCTGTCGCTCGTGAGCAGTGTGGTTCATCGGATGTCACAAGGCAAACCCTGATTGGACCACAGTTTGCATTTCTTTGTCTCAGCTGCACTTTCTGGTGGCGAAAAAATAGGGAGGCATTACGGTGACGCGTTAGCTTACTTCACTAATTATCTCAGTGGAATACTGCTTTGTAGATGCACGCCGAGTGCAGATCATTTTGTTCTATCAGTGTTGGCAGTTCTCATCATAAAACAAATAACCCAGAGACGGTTTTCGGTTTCAGGGTGTGCACATCTCTTTACTTAATTCGACGACAGGCAGCCATAGTTACGGCATATTGAGTTTTTATTTACAAAACTGCTTTCCCTGCCATTTGAGTCTAAGCGAAGTACATGCTTTGGATCGACACATTCCCCTCCGTCTCCTCCGGCTTCGCCCGTTTTGTTTGATCTAAATAATTTGCAGCCCTTTTTTTTTTTCTTTTTTTTCATGTTCCAGTTTCTCGCTTGGCATCATAAGAACCAGCCCTTTTTTGTTTTGGTGATTTACAGACATATAAAATCAGATCTGTTATGCAAATGAGCAAAATAAATTGATGGATTGTTCTCACCCACAGCTCACATTCATTTTACTTCCTGCAGTGCTCTCTAGATGTGAATGCTATTATACCAGCGGGGCCCGCTCCTGAGATAAGAATGCAGCCACAACAGCTGGTATAACTTGTATTATATATCATTTAATATACTTTTTATTTTATTTTACTTACCTTTTATCTTTCCCTTTATATTCCCAGGCTCTTCTTGGCTCATACTGTCCTTCCATCATCCGCATGCTCTTGTTTGTCTCACTTTCTGGTGCGTGGCTGTCACCATGATTTCACAGGTGCGCAGTAATCTGCTCCAAGGAATAAATTATGGCAAAACCAACACAGAGCGGGAACTGAATACAGAAAGGTAACGCAGGAGGAGGAGGAGGACAGAGTATTTATCCTGGTTCCATGAAGCTGACTGACACCCACCCGTGTGGTGAAGCATGTCTTGATCTGTCCTTGGTCTATACAACACCGACGGGGACAGGCAGAGCTTTTCATACCCATAGGTAATATAATATAAACGTGCACCGTAGAGTCCCCCTTAATCAATGTCAGTGCTCTTCCTGTTGATGGAGAATGACACTGCAATCACTACCACAGCTACCACTCTCACTGAAGAGTGATTGCGTTAGATTAGAAGCAATGAGAATTAGAGCTTTCTCGGGCTGCTTCTCCTCCAGCCGCTGTTCTCTCTCAGTCCAGCATCTTATTATCATCACACCAGTGCAGCAAAATTACATGAACACAGCCCTCAAGGAATGTGCTATAGATGAGGAAAAAAATGCTGCTTACAATGATCAACAAAGAACTTATATTACTCGAAAATCTATACAAAAGAAATACTCAAAATAGTTTCTAGCCTAACCTTGTAAAAGAACTTCATCAGGTAAACAAACATAACAGGGGAATGCTTTTAAAATGTTTTCCTTGCTTTTGTTTTGAATCTGCCTCCTGTCGACCGCTGAATCAACTCCGCAGCTTGCGTGGTACCCAGATCGGTATGACTCGTGCGCGTCGGCTCCCCTGTGAGCCTTTTTCGACCTACGGTTACCCATAAAAACCTTCTCCGTGTAGGTCTGATGAGGTGGTTAAGTGTGTCTTTTGAGATTCCAGCATCAGACACCATAATCATTTTGCAAGTGAAGAATGCAAGCTTTTTAAAGTGAGCTGTAATATAGCATCTCAGGAGATGGTGGGAAATTATGTAATCATTCTGAAGCATTAATTTAAGGAATTCTACTGTGCAGCCGTGTGAAAAAGTTTCCACAGAACTCTGTGCACCTTTGTTAAAAACTAAGCACACCCTTACTGTTCCCACGGGAATTAAGAGGGTAAGTAGCAGTAAGTGCAGCAATGAAATGCACCTGATTAACTGATCATCGGCAAGTGTGTGCACCTCTATAAAAGCAGAAGTTTTGGCAGTTTGCTAGTCTGAGGAGTTCAGGTGACTGTTCAAAGAATGCGTTAGTCTTCCCAGGAGTGGACATCCCAGCAAGGCCTTTTCTTGCTAAAAAGAACCTAGCAGCATGGCTTAGGTTTGCAAAGTTGTAGCTGAACAAATCACAACACTTGTGAAACAAGGCCAAAGTGGAGATGTTTGGTGAAATGCATGGCACCACGTTTGGGCAAAACCAGACTCAGCCTATCAGTACAAACACCTCATACCAGCTTTCAAGCACGGCAGTGGAGGAGGGGGGATGATTTCGACTTCTTTTTACAGCCACAGGACCTGGGTGGCTTGCAATCATTGTATACCAAAATATTCTAGAGTTAAATGTGAAGCCATCTGTCCAGCACCTAAAACTGGACAGATGATCCAAACACACCAGCGAATCTACAACAGAACGGAGGTGTTGAATGGCGCAGTCAAAGTCTAGGTCTCAACACAATTGAAATGCTGCAGTGGGACTTCAAGAGAACTGTGCAAAAACAGATGTCTGTTAACTTCAGTGAAGCTGAAGCAACATTGTAGAGAAGGGTGGGACATAATTTCTCCAAAACGATGCGAGAGACTGATAAAGTCGTCCAGAAATCCATTACCTCAAGTTATGGCTGCTAAAGGTGGTTCATCAAGCTACTGAATTATGGGGTTTATTTATGTTTATTTACACAGAGTCCTGTGAAAACTTTTTTTCCCCACAAACATAATTTAAAATATTTTATCTGATGAGTTGTCTTAATAACTCCTTGCTCATACTATTCCAATTTAGCTCCTAAGTTTTGTTTACTAGTGGTTGTTTTTTTCTTAGTCACGCTCTTGTAGACTTGTGATGGTGTTAAATCACTTTAATGGTCTGTGTGTGCTCCATGAATGGTCTGGTGACACAGAAGTACAGCTCACTGTGCCCCGGGCAGACCGCAGTTTGGAGAGATGAACCTTTCTGCTGCACTGATTAAGTGATGGGTCTAATAACAACACCATGTAAAAAGAACGGTGCCAGAGAGCAGAGTCGCAACTTGCTCTGATGAGATCATCTGCAGATGCTAGAGAGACATCTGCAAGGCCTAGGGGTAGGCATCAAACTGAATCTGTGACAGCCAGTGAGAATTGCACACAAGGTCCTTAACTGTTGCTGATTTGCAGTTTTTAAACTGTTGCTTACCTGATGAGTTATTTTGATCCATTTGGTTGTGACCTGAGCGATGAACTATGAAAACACTATAAACACCATTATTCTTTTAATGGTCCTTTCATTTCTAATGTTCTAAATCATCTCAATCTTAAGAGTAGACTTCATTGGCAAGGCGGTTAGTAGATCTTGCAGGGCCAAAAGACTCCATCTGCAGTTTGTGCCCGTAGAGATAATTCGATACATGATAGATTGAGCCATGGTGGCTGTTACTTTTCAGCAACAGTGTAAGCACACCGCCCTGCTGTCTCTCTTGCTTCTTTGGCCTCATGCCTGGTGTATACCGACCTCACCCCAAACCTCCCTCTGTCTGACTATCTACTTCCCCTTGCTTTCCATCCCTCAACTTTTTCCTGAGGGAGTCAGGAAGCAAATGGCTCTGTGCTGAGTCCTCACCATTAATCACGCCCCCATTAGCCGAGCCCATACAAAACTCTGGACTAATTGATACACTGAAAGTAACAGCAAGGAATGTGCATGAGAGACATCAGACAAAGTAATGAAGGGGGAAAAGGTGATGTCACTAAGCTGTCACCTTTAGAGGCTCTGTCTGTGGTGTTGCCCTGTAAAATCTGATGTGAGACGTTTCAGGTGAAACATCAAGATTTCAGGTGAAAATATCAATCAGTGGCTTTACAATAGAAAGTATTGTTGAGATGCAGCTTTTCAAATGCTCACTGTATAACACTTAGTAGTATTACATTATATGGACAAAAGCATTGGGCCACTTATACATTACACCTGCTGGAGATTTTATGATATCCCATTTAAAATCTGTGGACATTAATAAGGAGTTGCCCACCCTTGCAGCTATGACAGCTTGCACTCTTTGGGGAAGGCTTTCTGCAGGATTTTGGAGTGTGCATGTGGAATTTTTTGCCCATTCATCTAGAAGAGTATTTATGAGGTCAGAAACTGATGTTGGATGAGATTGCCTGGTTCACTGTGTCAGTTCTAGTTCATCGCAAAGGTGTTCAGTGGGGTTGAGGTTAGGGTTCTGTGTGGGCTAATCAAGTTCTTCCACACCAAACTCCTCCGACTATGTCTTTACGGTCCTTGCTTTGTGCACTCGGGCACAATCATGGTGGAAAAGTAGAGGACCTTCACCAAACTGTTCCTACAAAGTTGGAAGCATAGAATTGTCCAAAATGTCTTGGTAAGCCAAAGCATTAAGATTTCCTTTCTCTAGAACTAACAGGCCAACTCCAAAAAAACGACACAAAAAAACTCCAACCCCATAGTCTTAATCCTCCTTTATGAAACTTTACATTTGCCAAACCCAGACATGTCCGTTAGACTGCCAGACTCCAAAGAAAATGGCAGAGTGGCAGAGTGCTTTATACCATTTTATTCCATCTGAAGCCCGGCATTGTGCTTGGTGATGGAAACTCATGCCATGGAGCAGCCAGTGCACAGCATTTGTGCTGATATTAATGCCAGAAGAGCTTTGAAAGTTTACAGGTTTTTTGAATGAGCAGAGTGCTGGCGACTTTTATGCACTATGCGCCTCAGCACTCAGCAACCCTGCTCTTTTACTTTATGTGGTCTGTCACTTTGTGGCTGAGTTGCTGTGGTTCTTAAATGCTTCTGCTTTGCAATAATACGACTTACAGTTGATCGTGGAATATCTAGGAGAGAGGTAATTTCCTCAACTGTGGCATCTATTACGGTACCATGCTTAAATTCAGTGTGCTCTTTCACCAGTGTTTATAAAGGCAGACTGCATGGCTAGGTGCTTGCACTGGTATACCTGTGACAATGGGACTGAATTAAATGCCTTAATTCAATAATTAAGAGGTGTGGCTCTGTAATTTTTTTCGTATAGTGTAGCTGCACCAGGAATAGTGGAATAGTGTAGGCAGCTTTTACATCAAGTTTGGATAAATAGTTAAGTCTTTCGTCTGCTATCAAACCTTAGCTTTTGGTCAGTTTTAAAGTTAAAAAAGTAAAACCAAATTATTTGCAGAGTTTTTAGCAATGGGTGTGAAATAATGGCGCCAAAAAATGTCTTAACATATGTTAACAAAGTTAAATTCAAATTGAAAGTGCCAAGTCAAGTTACGCTAAATCGACGTTTACCTTACTGATCTCCTTTAAATATGACTACATGGAAATTATTTTACTCTCGCTCCAAGTAATGCCGAACTCTTTTGAAATCTGTCCGGTCAGCCACAACACCCTGCACTAACGATCTAGTGATAATCTGTTCAATAACAGCAGCCTCTACTGCTTTGCCTTTGTGTTTCCTCAGCATCATATGAGTCCTCACAGATATTTTGATTAGCTTTGGCGCCCTGTGCCACTGTTTATATCTGTGTGTATATGCCTCCTGTGAAACCGGCATACCTATCTGATGCAGACACACATGCACAAGCAGACAGCCGTCTCCTCATTATGACTTGGCACAATCTGCTGAGTTGGGAGAATCTAGACAGCAATTATCCAAGCCAGGGAGTCAGCAAGCGGCACTACGCTGGAGAAAGGGCTGTTAGACAACGACAACACCTCGTTCTCAAAGTTGGATTGTCCTCATCAGACTTCCCTGTCTTTGGTCACAATGAAAGGGAAGAGAGAAAACACTAACAGGGCCAATTTAATAGGTTGCAAAACAAGAGTATTGGCGTGTGGGTGGAAAAGAGAAGGAGGTATCCAAAGACACTGTGATGTGATGTATCATTGTGCCAACTATAATGGCAAGTTGGAAGCTGAAATGATGGTGCACAGCTACATCCTTTAGAAGCCTCTGAGAGGCTGCCTTTTTCTTCACTAATGGAATGAAAAAAAAATCACCGCTGCTTCTTTTTCTTTCAGCCAGCACATGCTATGTTGCAGGAACTGCTGACATGTATCGTCTAATGAGAGAAGGCGGGGGGGGGGAGTCACACACCTTTCAGTCTTGGGTAACTATATGATACTATTACAGCTCATACAGGATCTTGTGTGTTTTTAAAACATGGCTTTCTTCCAAGAAAGCACATTTTTCAATTTTGTGTATCTTACTTCTGGATGCAGTGACATTTATCAAAGTGAGCGCGCCAGATGGGAAGAATCAACAGTAACTTTTCAGGCAAGGGAATGGGGGCATCTTTGCCTGTACCCCCGAACCCCAGTCATTTTCCATTGCCTGCAGGTTTTCCACAGTGGCAGGCTTTCTGCTCCTTGCATGACAGAGTCTCTGCCAAGGTATGAAATATATATGAGGGGGTGCGGGACGGCACACCATTTCAGGACCTCCCATTATGACTCTGATTCAGAGCATTCTCCTCAGTTCTGAATAATTCATGCAGTGAAAGTATCTGCTTAGTCAGAATTTTTCTTTTTCCTACCTGATGTAGGTAATGGATAAAAGCAGTCAGCACTTGACTTAGAATAGCCAGGGAACAGAGTGGCAACAGAGATCAAGTACAGGTCAAGGGACTCATGAACTTAAAATACATGTTTGAGCTTTGCAGATAGTATATAGATCTCGAAAGACGGGGACTGGATCTGGCAGGGGGGGAAAAAAAAAAATCTATTTACCAGCAAGTGTGCGAATTCGGGAAGCGTTAGATTGCTTTTGCAACACGCAGCGTTTGAATTGCAATGAGAGGGGAAGGGAGCGCACGAGGACGGAGCAGGATGAGTTGGGGCAGGAAGGGCTGTTCCGGTCGCCCCCTTTATTTATTCCAGACACACTCAGTGTCTCATTACTCACGCAGCAGCCTGAGAGCTCTTACTCACCGAAACCCAGTTAAAGCCCTGCGTCAGCAACAGAGACAGACCGAGGGAGAGGGAAAACAGAGTGGGGGGGGACGAGAGGGCGATTGACAAAACAGAGGTGAGACAAAACACTCGTCCTGCTCTCAGCCCCATTTTTCCTGAGTGTGTTTGCCAGTGGTTGCTATCCAAACCTCCATTAGCCTCCATGAATAATGAAAGTGAACAATGAGTGTGTTATCACTGAGCTATCCCCCCCCCCCTTCACTGCAGGGACCCACACCCCTTTGAGCAAGTGGGTGGGTATGTAGGCAGACAAGCTTGAGAAATTAGAAAAGATCTAAAGGAGAAAATTAGATTTTTTTTTTGGGGGGGGAGTACTTACGATATACATCTTGCAGCAGGATGGCCTTGTGTCAGGGGAGTCACTGTTTATGGATCTCTTATCTGTTTAAGGTGAAATGACTTGAGGCAGAAAACTTTGCTTTGACTGGTGGTGAAAATGAGCTTGGTTTTCACTACACTTTCAACTGACTGGGGAGTCTTTGAGGCTGATCCACGCCAAGGCACCCACTAAAACTTTTGACTTCATGCATTTTAATACATGGCTTTAATTCCAAAAAGGTTGGGCTGCTGTGTAAAATAAAGATGAGAACACAATGCAATGATTTGCAAGTCTCATAACCCAATATTTTATTCACAAAAGAACTTAAGACAACAAATTAAATATTTAAAGTGAGACATTTAACTGCTTCATGAAAAGTACTAGGTCATCTTGAATTTGATGGCAGCAACACATCTCAAAAAAGTTGGGACAAGGGCAACAAAAGGCTGGAAAAGTAAGTGGTGTTAAAAAGAAACAGCTGCAGGAACATGTTGCAACTCTTGAAGTGAATTGGCAACAGGTCAGTAATGTGATTGGGTGTAAAAAGAGCACCTTAGAGAGGCAGAGTCTCTCAGAAGTAAAGATGGGCAGAGGTTCAGCAATCTGCCAGAAACCATGTCTACAAATTGCAGAGCAATTTCAGAATAATGTTCCTTAATGCAAAATTGCAAACACTGCAAATATTCCATCATCTACAGTACATAATATGATCAAAAGAATCTGGAGACATCTCTCTGCAAAGGGGACCAAATAAAAACCAATAGTAGATTCTGGTGATCTTGGGGCCCTCAGGCAGCACTGCATTGCAAACAGGCGTGATTCTGTCATAGAAATCACTGCATGGGCTCAGGAAAACATCCGCAAATCACTGTTTGTGAACACAGTTGGCCGCGCCATCCACAAATGCAGGTTAAAGCTCTATCATGCAAAGAAGAAGCCACATGTGAGCAGGATCCAGAAATGTCGCCTCTGGCTTCTCTGGGCCAAAGCTCATGTAAAGTGGACTGAGGCAAAGTTGAAAAGTGTTCGATCAAATTAACAGCATCCTCCAGACTAAAGAGGAGAGGAACCATTCAGCTTGTTATTAGTGAGTATTTCAAAAGCCTGCATTCCTGACGGTATGGGGAGTGCACTAGTGCCTATGGCGCTGGAAACTTGCACATCTGGAAAGTCACTGGACTGATGAGCAACTGGAATCCTTTATCAGACAAGAGTGGGATAACATTCCTCTCCCAGAGGTCCAACAGCTGGTCTCCTCAGCTCCCAGATGTTTACAGACTGTCGTTAAAAGAAGAGGGGATGCTGCACAGCGGGAAACATGGCCCTGTCCCAACTTTTTTGAGATGTGTTGCTGCCGTCAAATTCAAGATGAGCCAGGATTTTTCATGAAATATTAAAATGTCTCACTCTCGACATTTTATGTTTTCTATGTTCTTTTGTGATTACGTTACAACCTTATTTAAATTTTTTCACAGCATCCTATTTTTTGGAGTTGGGGCTGTGCAAAATCATAAAAATGTTTTACTATCTCTGTGTAGTATTTTGAATTCTTTAGAGGAACTGTTGCACTTTTACACACAACCTTTAAGCTGTGTTGGTTGAAAAAGTGGGACTTAGTTTTAATGTTGGGGCTGGTCACTGTATACATGTATCATTAGTTGCACCTTAGTAGTACTAAGTGGGAACCACTTTTGCTATCAGAACTGCCTTAGACCTTCATTGCATAAATCCCACAAGATGCTGGACACATTCCTCAGAGATTTTGGTTCATGTTTACACATCACACAGTTGCTGCAGATTTGTTGGCTGCACATTCATCATGTGAATTTCTCATTGCTCCACATCCCAGAGGTGCTCTAATACATTGAGACTTTGGAGGCCATTTGAATATGGTAAACTCGATGTCATGTTCAAGAAACCATTTTGAGATGATTTTTAACTTTGTGACATTGCACGTTGTCCATCCTGCTGGAAGCGGACATCAGAAGATGGGTACGCTGTCAAGAAGAGCTGGACATGGTCAGCAACAAAATTTGGCTCATCAGACCAGCCAGTGTTCCGGTCTTCTTTTTGTACCTTCCCCATCGGCGAGAGGGGCCTGTGCCCCCACATGGCATACCTTAGTTGCAATGGATGTTATTTGAGTCACTTTTGCCTTCTTATCAGCTTGAACAATCTGGCCATTCTCTCCCCTGACAACAGCAAGCCATTTCCATCCAGAGAACTGCTGTTTACTGGATATTTTCTCTTTTTTTTGGACCATTCCCTGTAAACCCTAGAGATGTGTTGTGCAGTTGTCTTGACCACTGCGTTGTTCGTATTCCAGCCCGATTTTTCAATTTTGACTAGTCATGCAATCTCAGCCCCCGATATATCCTCACCCACTGCCATGCGAGCCACATTCTTCAGCTGTTAGTGTTCACAAACCCTGCCAAGACCACCACTATCTCTCCTTGTTGTTGTGAGAGCACTTGAAACAGCTCAAATAAGACAGCAACAGCTGGCCTCAGACCCCTGCTTAGAAAAAAAGTCAGGATAGACTGAGAGCAAACGAGAGGGGAGGCAGAAGTGACGGTACAAAGAGGAAGGAGATAAAGGCCGAACAAGAGGAAGCAAATGTAATAGAGACTGGGAGAGGTAAAGCCTGGCAGTGATGAAATAGAGATGTGAAGGAGACCAAAAAGGCAGCAGTAGAGGGAGAAGCTGTGAAAACAGACATGAAAATACAACATATTTATCATGTGCCCTCGATTTCACTTCGCCTCCTCCTCCTTTTCAGCAACGAGGGGAAGAGATGTGAGGAGGCGCATTTGTCAGATATAACCTTTATGCTCCGCTGCATCACTTTTGAAGAGATGTCAATTACTTCTGACGTGATAGAGCTGCATTACCTGTCACGAGGTGGATTGTTTTGCATCTACATCTACGTTCCTACATTCATGTTCCCGTCACTCACTCTCTGCATAATAGAAAATGGAAAAGTAAGACATGAAATTGTATACGTTCTAAAAGAATTCAAATATATGCGTGTTTCAGAGTGTCCTGTGTATCTCAAAGACTGGGTGAATAAAGATATATGACACTAGCTGGAGCCTAAGAATTTTAAATAGGTCTGTACGTGCATTAAGCTCGTTAATAGTCTGTTTTTGTTGGTTTGTTCATGATGTCAGTGGAGAAGTCATTCTGCTGGCATGATTTTATACTTTACTGTCTTAAACTAATTGAGAGCAACACTTTTGGGACAGATCTGAAAGCAACTGAGACCGCACCTTTGGCTGCTCTCTTGTATTTGCGGGTGACACTAATCTGCAGCTTGGCAGAAGTTTTACACCGGACGACCTTCCTGGCACAACCCTCCATGGTGAGAGGGGCTTGTGTCCCCATCCGGAAACAAACCAAAGGGCCTTGCTTGTAAGGTGAATGTGCAAATCACTACGCTACAGGGACGCTCAGAAAACAGTTGAGACCTGTTAAAACCTTTTTTAATATACTTTAAATTAATTTGCTGCAAAAAATGTTTTCCTTATCATAATTTGCATCATATATTGGAAAACTATAACAAACATTTTTAGTAGTTTACACATTTGCCTCACAAGCGAAAGGTCCCTGGTTCGATTCCAGGTGGGGACACGAGGGTTGTGTCAGGAAGGGCCAAATTACCAATGCGGACTAATCCAACTGTGGTGACCCCTTGGACAGAATACAAGGGAGCAGCCGAAGGTACATAACTAACATTTTCATTATATAAAATAAGAATCAAATCACAATGTATGAATGAAATGTGACCCTTCCTGATGAATCTATAGTGAATTGTCTCCCGTCTGCAGCTTCCCTTACCGCCACAGAGGTCAAGTTTGAGTTTCTGATTCACAGATAATACAGTACAGGTTTTGGCCACAGCAAGGATCTGTTTGCAAAATATGAATGCACACTCACTGGCCACTTCATTAGGTATATCTAATGACGTGGCCAGGCAGCCACTTAGTGTATTTAGGCATGTAGTCATGGTCAAGACGACCTGCTGAGCATCGGAATGCAACAGGCACAGGAGCGAAATCCAGCAGAGCTCCGTTGGGATGTGGTGTAAGGGAAGATTCGCTTCATGGATGTGCAGCCGGCAAATCTGCAGCAACCTGTCCGATGCTGTCATGTCAGTATGGACCAGAATGTCTGAGGAAAGTTTCCAACACTTTGCTGAATCTCTGCCATGAAGAACTAAGGCGGTGCTGAAGCCAGCAGGAGGTCCAACCCGATACTAGCAAGGTGTGTCTGACGGTGAGCCGATGATAGTGTTGCCTGGCAACTGCTGGGTGTGCAAATATGCAGGTAGTTAAAATAAAAGAAAAAAAGTATATTTGCTATTTTGTGTAGGTATAAAAGTGTCCCCCGTGTTGTAGTGGTTTACACATTTGCCTCACAAGCAAGAGGTCCCTAGTTTGATTCCAGGTGGGGACACAAGCCCCTCCCACCATGGAGGGTTGCGAGAAGAAGGGCATCCAGTGTAAAAACCTCTGCCAAATTACCAATGTGGAATAATCTGCTGTGGTGACCCCTTGGGGAGAATACAAGGGAGCAGCCAAAGGTACATTTTAGAATTATAAAAGGTAAGCACCAAATAGAAACAATAAGGTTTTAGAAATGTGCTTTCAACCAGACTGAAAGAGCTTTAAAAATTGCCCATATGCATGACTAAAATGCTTGTGTAGTGGAATTTTGGATTGCCACATTTCATTCATACCTCATCAAAAATCAGTTGGTAAATGGACTGTGTTTATATAGCGCTTTTATCAAAAGTTCTGGACAGTTTTTCCTTTCAATGATCACTACACACAAACACACACACAAATGGCAGCAAGCTAACAAGGAGCAAATCTGACTGTTGAGAGCACTTAGAGTTCACATCTTACTAAACAACACTGGCATGTGGATAAGAGAAGCCAGGTTTGTTTCCTGCCTTCTTTGTGCGCGCACACACAAACATCCACGTGGCGGCTGTAGCATTAAACCCATGTTGAACCTCGTACGCAGCCTTGCTCCTCACCTTGTCCTTCATTATAATGTTGGCGCGCTGTGGTCGGAGTGATTTGATGGTTAGGATCCGTGGTTGGATGTCAAGAACTACACTCTATTGCTCATCTCTCATGTTACCCAGTGCAGGGCTGCTCACATTTCATGCTTGGCCACGCGTGCTCGCTCTCAATCCAGCCTCCGTTCTTCACCCTCTCACTTATTCATTTGGTCACTGGGGAGGGGGGCAGGATGGAATTGCAGGTTGGTGGATTTTGACAGTCAGCACTCACTCCTATGTGTGTTTTATTCCAGCTTCGCATTCTCTTTCAGGCTCCTTCCTCTGCCTTTGTGCATCTGCCTTTCCATTTAGATGTCATTGCTTTAGTTCTTTTACACAACCTACCTTCTCTCGCTCTCTCTTTCTTTGTGACGTGAAAGTAAAATGAATAATTTTTTTTTCTGGATTCTCATTGTTTCCTTCCATGTGACACGTAAAAAAAAAAACAGCCCTTTGATGGTGTGTCTGTGTATACATCCAATTCTAGCTTATGCTTAATATTTTACTTTCATGCTTATTTGAATGCTGACAGTATGACAGAAGCTGTGGCGCATAGTTTGGCTTACACGCACCCATACACCTATATATGTTAGGATTAAAATGCCACCTCCTCCACTCTTGGGAAAACTGTGATGCCTGTCAGCCCTTTTGGAGTTCAGCTAAGATTGTGAAGTTTGGGTTTTTAATCATACAAAATTTTCTTGCCGAGGAAAGGGTAAGAAATTCTTTGCCACCCACTGATATAAGTCGGACCATTTCCATAAAGAGACGTGTCTTGGAAATGCGTGTCTTTTGTTATTTCACCTGCAGCATCGATATGTGGCAATGTCATTTTGGATAATGTTTGAAAAAGTAATGGTTTTAAGATAACATTTTAAAGAATATTGCAAGTAATTTCCATACGCCATATGGAGAAATGTATCGAGCCACCTACACATTACACATTCAGGAGCTTTTATGGCATCCCATTCTAAATCCATAGATATAAATATGGAGTTGATTTCCTTCTTTGCAGTTCTAACAGCTTCCACTCTTCTGGGAAGGCTTTCTAAAAGATTTTGGAGTGTGTCTGTAGGAATTTTTGCCCATTCATCAAGAGGTACTTTAGTTGATCCCAAAAGTGTGTGACGGGATTGAGGTCAGGGCCCTGAGTGGGCCGTTCAAGTTCTTCCACACCAAACTCATTCAGCCATGCTTTTATGGAGCTTGCTTTGTGCGCTGGGACACAGTCACGCTAGGACAGAAAAGGGCCTTCTCAAAATGTTCCCACAAAGTTAAAGGAATCGAATTGCTCAAAATGTCATGTTAAGATGAAGCATTAAGATTTTCCTTCACTGGAACTAAGGGGCCCAGGCCAACCCCAGAAAAACAACCACATAGCATTATCCATCTACCAACCTTTACAGCTATCAAAATACATCAGGCAGATAATGTTTTGCTGGCAGTTGCTAAACCCAGACTTATCCATCAGACTGTGAGATAGAAAAAAGTGATTTGTCATTCCACAGAACAGGTTTTCCCTTCTCCAGAGTCCAGTGGTGGTGTACTTTACCCACTCTCCTTCTTGCATTGTGCTTAGCGCCGTAAGGCTTGCGTACAGCTGCTCGACCATAAAAACCCATGCCGTGAAGCTCCCGGAACACAGTTTTTGTGCTGATGTTAATGAAAAAGTTACAAATCTCCTCTGCAGGTACTGAGTCAGTGGAGCGTTGCCGACTTCTCCCCACTATACGCCTCAGCTGTCAGAGTTGAAGGTGTGGACCCAAGAGTGGACAAACACAGGATGGTTAGCTTTGCAGATTTGATGAACAGAATGTGATATGTACAAGTACAAGTGAAAGAATGGGCAGAATTACAACAGTGAAAATCTCTGAGAGTCTCTAGGAATCTGGAGATGGGGGTTTGGTTCAAAATGGGGAAGGCAGAACTTGGTCCACGGATGCTAAAAATGAGCAGGGTGTGGGCTGGGTCCATGAGTCCAAGAGAGGGGTACTGGAACTGTCCTCGGGTTAGTCCTTTAGAGTCAGATCCAGAGAATCAGAGTGGGTCAGGCAGAACAGGAAGGCAGTCCAGGTGGGTGACGTGATGTCCTGGGCAAACAGCAGAGAGGTGTTAGAAAATCCACAAAGGTTAAGAACATGTACTTAGCTGGAGCAGACGAGGCCTGGCTACGTTCCGGCGGAGTCTGGACAGAACTGCAGACTCTGCCGCCCAGCCAGAATCCACACCTGAAGACTGAACTATACTGTAAATAGGTCCAACCCATACCCGGGAGAAGGAGAGAAAGAGAGCGGCAAAGAGGGGGAGAGAGAGAGAAATGTTTGTGAAAGCTGACTGCGTGGCTAGATGCTTGATTTGACGCACCTAGGACTGAATGAAACATCTGGATTCAGTGTGTGGCCCAATACTTTTGTCCATGTGTCGCATGTTTGAGTAGAATAAGCCCAAAATCACATGAGATGCAAGCCTCCCGGGCTACACTTTGTAAGTCTAGTTGCTTGACATGTCTGACTGCCAATAAGGATGTCACACTTCAGTTAGTACAAGAAAATGATGTAAAATTTTTTTTTTTTGTCTTGCTT
>VUQH01049833.1:0-10001 GCA_015106775.1 Etroplus canarensis | reverse complement strand
ATGATGTAAAATTTTTTTTTTTTGTCTTGCTTTCGTGCTCTCTCTCTCTCTCTCTCTCCCTCCCCCCCTCTATCTCTCTCCCAGTCCACAAGTCCTTGGCTTTGTAGTCCTGTATCTTCAAAGAGAGAGCTGGGCTTGAAAGAACCCCTTCTGTTTGATTGCCGAGGGGTCAGTGATGATTGCTGCGGGTTTCGGTTCCTCCGAGAAATTGACAAAGAAAAAGGCACAGCGTGCACCTGTCTCCACGCGTGTGCAATTTGGAGGAGGAGGAGGTGGGGTGACTTTACAAAATGTGTGGGCGTGCTTGTGTACCTAGGTGATGTTGCATGCGCGCTATTGTGAATCAGCTGAAAGAATCTGAGAGAAATAGGCGGCTCTGGTGAGATGTGCCCTGAACCTTCCTCCCGCCTTAGTATTTGCTGGAATGTTGTGCCTGAGTGCTGTGGCTGGTTATTACTACCTACAGTCTTTTGCTTGCAGCCAATTTCACCAAGTCTTTTTTGAAAAAAATGACCCGTGCACACAGAGGTGGCAAATGCAACAGAGAAAGGAGGGTGACCTGTGGGAAATGAGTAGCTCTCTCTTGTAGCTAAAGGAGCAGAAATAAAGCAAAAAAACAGCACTAGCAGAATCAACAGAACCATTAATATATTAAAACCCTCTGGAGTCTAGGGTATAACTGGCTGTTTTTGACTACTTTTGTTTACCTTGTTTATTTTGGTGCCAGTTTTTTTTTTTCAGCACAACCTCACTGTCACAATCTGAGTAGGGAAAAGCGTGATTTTTTTTCACTCTGGAAATCACAAACATGTTTAACGAACCATTTTTAAAACTTTGAGTGAAAATGAGGGAGACGCCGAGGGAGAGGCGGAGCCAGAGGAAAGGGGAGGAGAATACAAGGAGTCCAGTGAGAGACGCTTTCCGCCTCATAGTCACTTTGGACACACGTTGAAACAGAGACTCAGACTCTTGCATTTGGTCACGTGTTCTGGACAGGCCGACGTGTCCGCCGACTCCAGAGAATTAAGACAGCAGGGTCTGTCTCCTCTCTCCTATAGTCTGTGTCTCACTTTGCTCTCCTTTCTCTCTTCTCTCTCCCCTCACCCCCAACCGGTCGATGCAGATGGCTGCCCCTCCCTGAGCCTTGTTCTGCCGGAGGTCTCTTCCTGTTAAAAGGGAGTTCTTCCTTCCCACTGTCACCAAGTGCTTCCTCACAGGGGATCGTCTGATTGTTGGGGTTTTCTCCTTGATAAACAAAATTTATTGAACTGGCAGGGCATTTTCCTTGACTAAATTAAGAGGATATGGTGCTGTCCTTGATTCCCAGAGGTCAAAGGGGTGAGGTCAGTTACTCAACTGTGCTGATGGAGACAAATGATGGATGATATTTTAAACAACTTGCAAAGATTCTCTCATTCTTCTGCAGTGCAGTTCTCCGCTTTGTACGTGAAATGCCATCCCCTCTCCCAACCCAGAATGACCCTCATCTCAAAATTCAAGGAAACGGACCCATTTAGCAACTGCAGCCCAGAGCCGCCCGTGTTAAAAATTCTCCAGGCTGCCTTTTCCACTCACCAGTCTAATTTCCAGCAATAATGATTGAGCAAATTTAAAGCGGTTACCATCAAGGGAGCTGGCCAGGCCACGGAAAAAGGCTGGAGTGGGAGACAAAGGGAGAGATAGACGTGATTAAAGGTGTAATGAGTGGGCGAAGCAGCCAGGGGATGAGACGTTTTTGGTTCTCGGGACTCTAGGAGGCGGTGAAATATGCAGCCCGGAAAGCAAAGTGACAGAGAAAAATGTCGAGCTCCCGTTTCTGTTTTCCTCACCTATCACTGTGAATCAGCCCCGTGTTGTCAAAAACTCCTGCTGGTGCACGCCACACCTTGTGAACGCTGCTAAAAAGGCCTGACTGACAGGGGCAAAGTAAAAACAAAGTGATTACTTCTTCCTAGCAATGTTTAATCAGTCTCCCACTATGCTTTAGATAACTTCTGACCCAGGCTCGATAGGAAATTAAATGATTTTTCCGGTAATGGAGAATTCAAGGAGTGCTTTCCTGAAGGACGCCCGTGTCCTTAATTACATTCTGGGCAATTCTCCATTACAGGGTCAGCACATATGGCCTTGTTCAGTCAAAAACCAGGAAGTGAATTACTAGCATTCATCTTGTTATTGGTTTCTCTGGTGCCCTGTGACATCGCCAACCTTTCCAGAGACCCAACGTCCCCATTAAAGCCCTGCCGTGTATTAATGGGAGGGGAGTGTGAAATAGGTTGTCAACTAGATGACACTTATAAAATGTGACTTTGTGCAGGTGTGATCAAAACTGTTTTAACATTAACCTCTAAAATAAAATAACTTTCTTCAAAAATTGCAAATTCTCCACTTTTGACTTGATTGCTGTAATCTTTGAAGTGTCCGTCACATAATAAATTGCTAATCAAATGTGAGATGTGACACCTAAGACACACAAAAAAAGAAAAAAGTAGGAACTCTCGGGCTTCTGAGAGCAGCTTTCCTATTCACACTGTGAATGCGCTGACAACATCCTCATACACTTGGCTCTCGTTAGCATTCAGTCTTCGCTCTCCCTTCCTTGAGTCCAATGTCTAGACAGTAATTTCATGAATAAATACAATAGATATCACCTCTATTCGGCCCTCCTGATTGATCTGTAAGCCCCATATTGATATGATGAATACGATGGAAAGAAATGCTGTGGTGTATACATCTGACTTGACTACGAAACAACGCAGTGTGCGATGGGGCCTCGGTGTCTGTCAGCATTATGCAGAGCAGATGCATACACAACCGCACTTTGGCGTGCACTTTTACACACTTGCGCCTACACAAATGCATTGCTGCGTTCAGACAGGGGTGCTTAAAAGACAGGAATGAATATTATGAGCATACGAGGCACAATTATGAGTGAGGACAGAAATAGACTGTGAAGGAGTTATTGTAAGGTGGAAGACTGACTACCCCTTAACCACTGCATCACATTCTAGCGGTGGTGTGGACCCAAAAGCAAGCTGGCTGAGGAGTAAAAGGTTAACATGGCTTCACGTGCAAGTTGCCAACGTAAACAGAACACAGTTAGTAGAGCAACGTGCAAGGTAGAGGTAAGCCAAGGAATATCTATAGGTAAGGTTCCAGGGAGATCATAAGAGTGGGTCAGGCAGGTGCTTTGAGTGGACCTCGTGGCAGGTTTTGCTAGGAAGGCAGCTGAGAGAACTTAGTAAGGTACAGCAGAACATAAGCTTAAGCAGGGCTGGAGTAAGAACGTGGCCAGGCTTACTACACTAAACATTCCAGCAGAGTGTGGCGCGAACAGCTTAGCTTAAATATCCCATTGACTCAGGAACAGGTGTGCAGCCACCTACCACCCCTAGACACGCCCACGACTAATCAGAAGGAGTTATTGAGCCCAACCCAACCCAGACAGAAGAGAGACAGCTAGCGCAACAGGAGAAGAGAGACAGACAGAACAGGCAGTACAGGGGGACCATGATCATTGTATATGCAAAGACAATGATTCTTATGCTGGAGGGATTTTACATTATAAAAAGCATAAATATGTTACAGAGACCACTTTAAAGCTTAAGAGACTTGGTAGATGTTCCATGTGCCTCAGTAAGTCCTGTCATCCCTTGATTAATGTTCAGCCACTTCTGAGCTGAATTTGATTGATATCATGTGATGATGACAATGCACTGGCCCTGATTGATATCATGGATAAATACTGCACAATTACTAATTGAAATGTGGCTGGCTCGCCAAAAATGACTTGTCATTAGTGTGATACAATGACTCTCTCTCTCTCTCTCTCTCTCTCTCTCTCTTTCTCTCAGCTCAATGGCTAAATGCATTTTGGGATGGAAAATTAAAGGAATTAAGTGCTAGTAGAGACAACAAAACAATAAGATGAAACCGCTTTCGACTGCTAATAAAGTGATGCAAATTTTTCGCTCATTTTTGCATGCAGGCTAGACATCCAGATATCTGTATTTGTATGTAGTTACAGATGAGTCTACCTCACAGACTTTTGAAAATGTGTAGTTTCAGTTTGTACGTCTCCCCTGCCGAATCTTCTCCACACAGTGGATTACCTGCTGTGATATATCACGTGGAGAATGAAGGGTGGAGGAAATATCGTCTACAGGCACTGAGGGATGAGAGTGGCACGGAGAGGAAATGGGCTGGAAAATTCAGAATGGTGTCGTACTATGATGATGCCCATTTCCTGTAAAACAAGATGGAGTGCACAGAAGCCTTCAAATAATGAAGAGAGAGCTCGTCTTTAGACTGATGGGGAGAGTTGCACAAATGATCACAGAGCCAGTACAAAAGAACAAAGGTCGGGAAGTGAACCAGCATGGACACTGTTACACAGTAGGGGCAGGAGGGATCTCTTAAATAATTTTCTTTTCTTTAGGCTTGAAAGAGAGTGCGCAATAAAGGGAGGAGGTGGGCAACTTGGTGCTTTTATTAAAAACAAGTTGTGCCAACCTGGTCAGCTCAGTTTCAGTTCATTTCAATTTGATTTACATAGGATAAATTCACAACATAAGTTGCCTCAAGGCGCTTTATAGTGTAAAGTAAAGACCCTACAGTATTAGAGAGAAAACCCCAACGATACGGTGAGCAAGCACTCGGCGACTGTGGGAAGGAAAAACTCCCTTTTAACAGGAAGAGACCTCTGGCAGAACCAGCCTTGACCAGTTGGGGGTGAAGGGAGAGAGAAGAGAGAAAGGAGAGCAAAAACAGACACAGACAGAGAGGAGACAACATTTAGCGGCCATACTGAACTAGTAGGTGTGGCACATTCACTTTATGGCACTGTGCCACCTTAATTTCTTTATATTTTGCTCACTGTGAAATAGGTGCAATCTTTTATAGAAACCTGTGCAAAACTGATTTTTCACAATTCCAACTACCTTAATGACCTTAATTCTTTTCTTGCAATTTCTTTAAATTGTTCTTCAGCTTCTCCAAAGCTCTTCTTTGAAATGTCCTTCGAGACGGCCATGGCTGCCTTTGGTGTCGTTCTCTATCAAGTTGATTCCACACTGCTTTGATAATGCTAAGGTCCAGGCTCTGGGGAGACCAATCCATGATTAATGGTGTTCCCCTCCAGTTTGCAAAATCAGATGACTTCCAGATTTACTGCATTATGGATCAAAAATCTGACAGGACTCGTCTGTGTTTATAATTCTATCAATTTTGACAAGATGCCCAACCCGACTGGCTGAAATACAGCCCCAAACCACGACACAGCCTCCACCGTGTTTTACTGATGGCTGTAGACACTCACGGTTCAATCAGAATCAGAATATTTTTTTAATCATCCCCGGGGGGCGGAAATTACTTGTGCTGCATACACTCCGCTGAAATAAAACACAATATAAATATATGTACATATATCCAGATATACAGCGTGTTAAACAGCTCGATATCAAGAATAGCGAATGTAAGTATGAGTGTGAAGTCTGGTAAATATACATAAATATGAATACTGGAAATAAATAAATAAATAAATAAATATCTGATATATGAGTGAGTATGAGTGTGAATATATAGATATGTGAATGTTATGTAAACATTTGTGTGTACAGTATTTACACAATATTTGTATTAATTTGAACCTCTCTCCTGACCTCCTCTGTATGTATTCTCAGTATGGATTAACCACTCCATGAGACCTGTTCCAAATGATCTTCAGTCCAGTTCTTGTGTCATTGACATACCTCAGCCTTTTCTCCCTGTTTCCCTCCTTCAAGAATGGCTTGTTGACAGCCACCAATCCACTGAAACCATTTCTGATGACACTTTAACAAACAGCAGACAGATTAATTGAATGGCCAGACATATATTTTTCTATTCCTTAGGGACATGACTTTCAGATACTGTCTATCTACGGTAGATGTTTGTTTTTTTTCAATATGTCAAAGCACTGGGGCGTGTCTGTAGGGGGGGTAATGCCACCCCATGTCCCCCCTCTAGACACGCCCCTGTATGCTTTTCTTGTATTTTTTTGTAAGCTTATAAAACTTCCATAATCTCCAGCAACTGTTTCCCACTGCAGTGATTTTTTTTTCTCTTTTATTCTGATTATTGATCCAAGACAGAATTTTAATCAAATTTCATCACTGTGTGTATCAACTAAGTCAGCATTCTCTAGTGACACATGCCGTCTTAGATTGAAATGTGGAAAGCCATCATCTAGTAAAATAGTTCTCCTGAGCAATGAAGCAGTGCAGGCTAATGTGTTGAGTTGCTGACGCAGTTTCGGCTGACCATCTGGCCGGCGGCCCAGTGCCTGTCTGTCTAATCGAGATAAAAATGTCTGTGTCCCTTTAGTTAGCGTAATGGCTACGGCGCATGGCCAGTTCTGAGCAGCCACAGGTGCACAGCTGTATGTTGTAAGGCCACATTGTCTTATCTGTAAGGCATGAAGGCTATCAGTGTTCACAACAGCGGAAAAGAGCTACATTCTATTCACTCATCTCTTCTTTAAACAACGCAAAATAACTGCTTGGGCCTCAAGTCATTACCAGATTATAGGACCTGATACTAAAATGAAATTAAACAAAATTAAAATGAGCCTTTTATAGGCCTAATGAATGGAAAATGTAATGGCTGGCTTTTGCTGCAGGGTCCCAAAAAGTCATGGAGTAATGGAAAGGCCTTTATATTATAAAATCACAGATTATATCAGAGAGCAGGCCAATCATAAAGGGGCACTTAGGGGCACATTAGTGAACGACCGCCGAAGCATGTTTTTTTGTCAATGATAGGCATTTACAGATTACCCTTCAAAAAATGCCCAGAGGCTTAGCCTGAGGGCTAGCCAGCAGACTGGACAAGAACAGCAGAGCTGAAAAAAGGCATGGGAAACAAGGCCACCGGGAACATGGGACATTTTAGTACCCCGTGTTCCCAGTAGCTGTCCTTCCAAACGCTCCTTACCAGAAGCCGCTGAATATCACTGCAGGCCAGTGTTAAAACTTCAGAAAATGAGTCATGATTAGAGTAGTGTGTGTGTGTGTGTGTGTGTGTGTGTGTGTGTGTGTGTGTGTTTGTGTGTGAGGATGAGTGCACGCATGAAATGCCTGGCACAACCCAACATGTCTTAATCTGTGCCAATAGCTCGAGTGAAGCCCTGCAGCTATGGTGGGCCGGTGGCTGGTTGTCTGGGTAGGAGCGAACACGCGCTAACATACAAACACAGACACTGACACAACTGTGAATGCCATCTGGCTCTCGCGGGCCCCTGCGGAGGGGCCGAGCCCCCGGAGAGATGTGCTGAGGAGTGGGTGGCTGCTCGGAAAAGGGCAAGGAAGAATTTGGAGAGAAAGGGACGAAAGGGGGGAAAAAAGGAAGGAAGAATTCGAATGTCTAAGATTTCTGACTGATAGGCCGCCACCTGCCTGCTACTTATTGCTAATTGGCCGTCAGGCTGTTGATGTTGCGCCAACAAAATAGCAGGGTGCCAGAACACAATCTGACTGCCATATTTTCTCTCTCTCTGCCTCTCTGTGTCTCTGTTTGCTTACATGTACTTTGCTGTCCTCCCTTATCCTGTCACTGCTTTTGAGTCCACAATCTATGGAGACCACATATAATGGAAGTGTAATGTGATCTGAAAGGCTAAATCCTAGAGGGAGAAATAAATGCCATACAAGATAGCTTATGGTCTCCATTTCCTTCAGAGTGATGGTCCTATGAGGCTACAATGAGTCTAAACGCCCTTACTACGGGCATGAGAAATGCCCAAGCAGTGCATCATTGTTGCTTTGACTTGGCACCCGGCGTCCTTGCACTAGGTTAAGTGAGCTTTTCCATGTTAAAGACAGAATTGTTTGCTTTGCATGCTAATGAGATGTGCCAGTGCATAATGCACGGGCAAGCAGACCTATCTCCAGACAGCTGCTGACTCTTCCTTCTTGGAAACACATTTGAACACTTTGTTGTTTGAACTTTAATTGGACAGTTGGTAAGCTCTTCCTCAATTTTCCTCAAAGCCTTCATTGGTTTGGCTTTTGTGTCTTTCACTGTGTGACATTCAGTGCAATCTCATCCCAGGCCGTCGAATACTGCCGTCACCAATATATACTGCAGACCTAGAAACATGGTTACAGGAACCATGGCGCAAGTAAAGCAGTTTTCGTCTGAGCTAGTTTGCAATGCATATCTCTAGTTGGGCTTTTAAATGCAGCATCTATACAATAAATACATACATTAAGAAGCAAAAGTCAGATGTGATTTCCTGTTTTTTGACAAGAAACCTATGTTTGTATCATCTTTAGTAGCATTGTGTTGTCAAATTTATTTGATGTTTTTTATTTTTCTGATTTATTGACATTTTTGTTGGATTTAGGAAAGGAAATGAGTTAAAATAGACCGCTGCATGAGGCCCTCAGTGCCAGCCACTTGACAGAGCAGCAGTGTTTGACACCATAGGAAGCAGACAAGCGCTGTCATCACTGCAACCCTATTACTTTGACACCCCACATCTAAACACGGTTCATGCCTGAGATCAAATTCAGTAATTTACTGCAGGCAATTTGAAAATGGCACAAAATAAATGGGGAAACATAGGAATTCTTAGCTAAAGCAATGGCAGATGAACTACTACCATGGCAGTAACGGCTAATGCCGTCCATCCATCTGCAATTCACGAGAATCGCTACTCTTCCTGGAGTAGTCATCAAATTTTAGTCAAACTTACATGCAGTGATCATGTAATGGGTCCAAATCATGCTCAAGGTCATGGGCACGTTTCAGTTTTCACAAGAATCGCTACTCCCCCTAGAGGATTTGTCAGATTTTAGTAAAACTTGCACTCAGCGATCATCGGACGGGCCTTCACCCAAACTGTGCCCCTGGTCATATTTTTTTTAATATTACTGGCACTTTTCAAATGTTTCACAAGAATCTCTACTTCTTTTCTTCTCAGTGGATTTTAATTCTTATTGTGCAATACAACCCAGCAATGACATGACAAATTCCTTCCTGTTCTTCACACATTAAGATATTGTGGACTATCTCGCAAAGCTGTGCAGGAAGTTCTAAAGACAATATTCTGGGTTACAACTTGAGTTTTAAAAACAACTAAACAATTATAGAATTTATTGGCATTTTTATGATATTTATGAACCATGCAGCATAGTTTATGTACTGACTGAGTCCAAAGGAAGCACAGCATCAGCAACTTTTATGACTCATTATTAAATCCACAAGCAACTAGACTAAGTAAAAAAAAATCACAGACATTTTTTCTTTGGGAATAGAAGGCAATGGAAGAAGGAGAAGATATTTTATTTATCCCCAATGGGGAAATTGCAATCAAATCTCATCATGCTCTCTTTTGTAGGTATATACACACACACACTTAATATGCAATTGAGTGATATACATGCACACACACAAGGAGAGTTGAGAGAGAACATGGCAGCCCATTGCAGTCTCCAGGGAGCATATTGGAGGTTCAGTGCCTTGCTCAGGGGCACCTTGGTGGTGCTCGGGGTGTATGAGCCAACTCCAGGCCCCTAGTACACCTCCATATGTAGGTCCATGGTGGGTCGTGAGTTTGGCCTCCAACCTCAACAGGTGAGTATCGAGCCTCTAGCCCCCACAGGCCACAGGCAAGTATCGAGCCAGCGCCGCAACTATTGACCATCAGACTGAGCCAGTGGCTTTGATTAGAAATGTGTACGGCCACAAATAGCGGCAGGTTGGTTTGGGGGTAATTGATAGCCCTTCACTGTAGAACGAGGGGAGGGGAAGCTAATATTAAGTTACCATCGACAAATATTAGCGAGTAGAATGTCAAGAGATTAACTGTCATCAAGACAATGTGAACTGGTTTGAATATATATATATATATATGTATATGTATGTATATGTATGTATGTGTATATATATGTATGTATGTATGTATGTATGTATGTATGTGTGTATGTATATATATATATATATATATATATATATATATA